>BPLR01021711.1:19539-194737 GCA_021605095.1 Caerostris extrusa | reverse complement strand
ATACGTATTGCTAATCACACTGCAACAACTCATGGTGTAGTCCATATTCCATCGGCAGTTGTTTCGACCTGTGGAGGTCGCACAGACAATCGCCACTCTCATGAGTCTCATTATCCATGGCACTGGAATACCTGCTGTCAGATTTCGAAAGTGACAGGTTGTTCTCCTTAGTACAGAAACACTACTGCATGTAATATAACTACCCACAAAAATGCTTGTATGCTGTCAAATTTTGAGTGATGGGTTGCTATTATGTGCTTGTCAAAGAGTATATATTCCTTTCTCCTGAGAAAGAAATTTCACAACTCTTCCCTTGGGAAAAATGCTACATTCATTATAATTTGTCACAATGCGCTAAAATTGTTATTATTTCGAAATAATAGGCCTAATCAGTTATTTATAATTATTATCTTGGCATATTCTAAAAACATGTATTGTTGAGTTATTTAGTTGCTCAGTGATATTTTATTAAAGATTTCTTAATTGCATTATGTCAGGTAAAAATTTGTTTAAATGCGAGAAATTCTAAAAATCTTTAAGATGCAGTTTTACTTTTACAGACGCAATTTTTTAAATTGGTAACTAACTATGATGATATTGATAATAAGTTAAATAGTGACATATACGATGTTGATGTTTACGAAAAAAGGATGGAATTAAGGAATGAAGCTCTTGATCCTCCGAAAATACAATAATTCTTCATATTGGCACTTAATATGTATAGAAACATATATAGAGGATACATTTTATTAAGTCCAACTGTATCGACCAAATAATGCCTTTATCAATGTATAAATTGTTACCTAACTTTAATTCGACTTAATTAACAAAAAGACTATGACGACGATTTACCAGGTTGACGGAGAGCCGCGGCTAATAGCCACCTCTATCTCTTGCTCTGTGAATGGGAGAATTTTATTATGTTTTAAGTCCATTGATTAGACAAAAAAGAGTAAGATATATATATATATATATACATAATTTTTTATATTATTATTTTTAAGTAAGTAAGGAATAAAAGTTTAAAAGAGAAAAATGTAAAGATAATAAAAAATAATTGAAGAGTAATTCAAGATTTATATCAGTTACAGACTCACTTATCTGTTTTAAGACTCAGTTTATCAAGTTATCTGATTTTACCAGGGTTATCTAATTTACCTTTTCAGATATAATAGACCTTGAGATATAATAAAAATCTCATTTTACTATGTTACTTTTCGATGTATGTATTTTTTAATAGTAGATACTATTTAAGATAACGCTAATCAAATGTGTTATATAAATAAAATAATACAGAATAATATTATCTAAGAATAGATTAATATTAATGATGCATTAATATAGAATATTATCTTCAAAAGAAACTGTAGTATCTTTAAAAATTATTTAATAAATTTTCTGAATTCTTTGCACTACGAATTAAATTGATGCCAGACGTTTGTCAGGTTTTATTCTGGAGCTGTACGGTCATCTTGTGCACACGAGGAATAAACAGATCGGGACCTACAGTTTAAAGTGGATTACGAACAACTACAAACATCCATGGCACCACCAGATTCGAACGCGAAAGCTGTCATACACAGAGCTAGCCACTGAACCATCCGGCCCCCAGACGTTTGTTAGAGGCGACTGATGCCAGTTAGGAAAGCCTTTAATAGAATTTCAAATAAAGATTTGTCCGATTACCACAAATTGACTCCTTTCTCTGTTTTTTTTACAAGTTTAGGATATTCGAAAAAGGGACCTATTGATTGATGCGCTGAAGGTAATTAAAACTTTTTACAAGGCTCTATTTTTGTGGACTTATTATGCAATGACAAAGATACAAAATTTTTAAGTGAAAATGGGAAGAAGGTTGTATTTGATACATTATAAAAATTTGAACTTCAATTCATTATTTTATTCTTATTTGAAAAAAAAAAAAAAACTTTACCACTTTACATTAAGAAAATAAGATATTAAGAAAATAGTCGAAATACCATTCTGTTTGAATATATTATCAAATTAATTTCTTTACTGAAATGAGATCAAAATATATAATGTCATTATTAATCCGCTCTAAGATTCGAATTCGAAGAAAAAACAAATCATTACTTGACTAAGACTAAACAGCTGTGAATAAATCATAATCAAATAGTTATTCATATGGCATTGCAAGATATCCTAGTGAACTATCTTTTATCGGAATGATTGGTTTATTATTTTTTCATATGTCCAGATAAGCCAACTGTGCCGTGCTTTCCTGCTCAAATAAATCTTTTCTTTGTTTTATCTTTAAGTAAAGAATTATAGAACTCACATGAAAAGTGATCTGTGTTTTAGAACCTTTTTTTTTTTAATTACAGAAAAATGACATTAATATTGCTAATTAACACTAGAGTTAGACGAAGTCAGGGTTTAAATATTGTGCTAGAGGTATAACCAATTATTAATCGATAGAGGATGACCATAAAATATTATATTGATGTGATAAATAAATAATAAATATACAAAATATTACAATATCTATGTAAATACCATAAAAGTGTTCTTCTAAGTTAACGATGACTTAATTTGACTTTGATATTTATACTCCTCTTTAACTTCATTATCACGATTTATCCAATTATTTATTGGAAAAAAATTATTTTAATTATATTTCATTTTTTTTCTAATTTATTACATTCATTCAATAACAAATTCCAAATATTTTGTTCAATAATAAATTATTTAAATGAACCTTTTTTTTTAGTGTATAAAAAAAATTAATCCAGAAAAATAAAAATTAGTAAATACACCAAATGAAATTTTGTGTTAATTTGCCTTTTTATTGGCTACTTAGACATTACTAATCTAAGCATTAAAACATGTTATAAAAAAAATGCATAAACACTAAGCTTACAGTTTTAAGTGAAAAATAATTACAAGAAAAAAATACACTGCCAAACTTAATAAATAATAATAATAAAAATCATAGTTCTATTACTACTAATAAGAAAAATGAAAATAATTACAAGGAATTAATCTCTAAAAATATTTCCCCAATTCACTCAACACAATCCCAAACAAATTAATTTTGATGACTTAACGTAGAGCTGTCATAATGAGGTTGCAAAATATATATCCAAGTCATTGTAGAAAGATGGTAAGATTTTTATTGGCGGTGTTTTCAAACAGCGAGGAGATTCGTCTCCTATTGTGAAAACCGAATACAAAAATAATACAAATACACAGAACAATAGAATAATAAAAATAAAAAATGAAACGGATGATTGTTACAATAGAAATGAAAGGATAATTAGATGACTGGAGTAAAATTGAAGTTGGAATTTAGGAATGGAAATAAGTGTTCACGAAAACTGTTTTGAATAAATTGCATCTTTTCCATTTTCCGTTTTTTCCTCCTCCTCTCTCTCTTTTGTAAGAAAAAAATTTGGTCGGTGCAATGTTAAAAATGACTCTGGTTCGCTTACAATCAGAATTGGATTGTAGGCTACAATGGAGATTGGTTTCGTTTGTCGCTCTACGGTTTGTTTTGTGCACATTTTGGGCTAATTAGACCACTACCTACAGTTTAACGTGGATTCCAAAACCACTAACAAGCATCCATGCCATCGCCAGGATTCGAACCTGAAGCCTGTGGTACCAAAGGTTAAAGCCCTTAGATACACAATGGAGGATAATAGGATTATTAATGTTGCTTGATAGTAAAAAACGTCCACCATAATTTCCTCCATGGATTATGCACTGAAAAAACTTAAAATTTCTTAGTGCGAATTGCAGGGCGCTGCATACAATCTGTGACTATATATATATATATTTTTGTTATTCTGTAAAACTTCCACCTAAAAATTTTTTTTTTTCAATAAAAATTAGCAAAACTTTGTGCGATGGAGAAATAAATTATCTTTTTTAAACATAAAGAAAGAAATGTAACAATTGCGGACTACGAAAAAGAGTCGAACATTTATAAAAGTAAAAAAAAAAAAAAAAAATCATGTGTCATACATAGGTGTATACTCATGGATGGAAAAGGCCTGGAATGAAGATTATTCATATAAGAACCTAAAACGTTTTATAGAAGACAAAGTTAATGTGTATTGATCAAGATTTTCATTCCTGTTTCCACTATCTTAAATATATAACATAATTTTATAAAAAAAGAGTTCCTTAACATTGAAAAAAAGTTTTTATTTTATTTTATTTTCAGTTTTTTTTTCTCTTTTTTTGTTTGTTATAGGTATAAAAACAAAATTTAATTGGTGTATAATAAGTTAAAGAATAGGTACTAATCGCAGATTACACGCTTCTGTTGATTACAGGCAGGAAATTACGGTAATTAAAATATTTTGGATGAAGTCAATAAGGGTAAGACGTTTGATTATGTAATGAAGTTCACTATTTTTCATTCATATTTGTCGTAATAATGTGTTTTCTTACGCATTAAAGGGCATCATATGAGTTTTTGTAGCATAAGTCGAGAGAGAGACGATTAAATGAGGTTGGATCTCAAAAAATGATAAAGAAGTTCATTGTCTCTCATTGTAGATTGTCTATTAATGGGAATGGAAAATTCCCTGCTGCATTTTTGAATTTAACATAATGTGAGAATTCCAAAGTATGGATCAAAAATGATTCCAATATAATTCCTTTTTATTTGAATTCCTTTTATTCCAATAAAATTCCTTTTTTTTTTTATCTTACTTTCTTCTTCAAAGCCATCGTTTGCAAAAATCTCAAAATACCACTACAAATTCTATTGATGAGTTGAATTTGTAGTGGTATTTTGATTTTTGGAACGTTGGCTTTATAGAAACGTTGACTTTGAAGAAGAAAAATAAGATAACTGCAGTTTCGTATATCGATTATACACTCATGTCCATAAATTAAGGATAATTCAGAATCACACAGAAATTGAACTCTTAAATAAAAATTTCACCTGTAGAATTATCACACACATCTTGAAGAAGAATATGCAAATTACAGGAAACCACCAGATGACGCGGATAGTAGGTCACAATGACGAGAGTGTAAGAGAGGGGTATATAAGGAATGGTGGCAAAGAAGTAAAATTGTTCACAAGCGCTTTAAAAGCCTTTCAGTGCAATACCCGCATAGTTATGGCACAAAGGAAGCATTTGGATGATTTTTTATGTGGTAGAATTATCGGACGACTGGAATGTGGACGTACCCAGCTGGAAGTATCCGAGGAACTTGGAATCGCCCAGAGTGTCATCTCCAGGCTTTGGATGATGGTAATGTGAGTAGATGTTACAGCACAGGTCGCCCCTGAGTTACAACGCCGAATGAGGACAGGTATTTAGCACTTACTGCCAAAAGAAACAGACGGAGCACAGCATCAGACCTGTCTCGTCAGCTCTCTTCAGCTATCGGTACGACAGTTTCAAGGCAGACCGTGTACAGACGTTTAGGGCACATTGGTCTATATGCTCGTAGGCCTGTCAGATATGTTCCACTTACCGCAACTCACTGTCGCCTGCGATTAACCTGGAGTAGAGAGCATGCATTGTGGACACCGCAACAGTGGTCTTGTGTGATGTTTTCCGACGAGTTCAGGTTTAGTTTGCAGTCTGATTCTCGCCGGACTTTCATATGGAGAGCGCCAGGTACCCGTTACCACCAAGAGAACACAATTGAACGACACCGTTACGGTGGTGCAGGATGGCTCGTTTGGGGAGGAATTATTCTTGGTTCCAGAACTGACCTGCATGTTCAGAGTGTAACGATGACAGGCCACATCTATCGGGATGTCATTCTGGAACAACATGTACGTTTGTTTCGGGGCGCCATGGGTGCTGAATTTCTGTTTATGGATGACAACGCCCGTCCTCACCGTGCGAACATTGTAGACGAATGCCTTCAATTGGAGGATATCACCCGTATGGATTGGCCAGCATACTCACCGGACTTGAATCCAATAGAGCATGTGTGGGATATGCTTGGCCGTCGAATTGCAGCCCGTCAACCCCCTCCCACCTGTCAACCGGAACTTCGGAGGGCATTGCTTGATGAGTGGTGTAATATTCCCCAAGATCAGATTGATAATTTGATACTCAGCATGCCTAGGCGTTGTAAGGCCTGTATTGCATCGTCCGGGAGACATACTCCATATTAACCATCATACTAACCATGTTATACTGTTTTTTGTAAATAGGTTCTTTTTGAAATTTGATCCAGGGAGTAAAAATCGCAATTTTTATTAATTATGTCAAACATATAGCATCTTTTGCTCTTTACCTTTTGTTTAATAAATAGACTTTACAAATAAGTCAAATTTGTTTTGCTTCTGTCTCTTTCTTTGCCTGAACTTCATCATCCTTAATTTATGGATATGAGTGTAGTAAGTTATTTATGAACTCTAACAGCGGAACACTATTAAAATAAAGTATTCTAGGATATTTTCAAATAAGACTGTGTAAGTCGTCCAACATTAGCGTATTTCCTGTGTAAGTACACGACTTTAATAATATGGATAGAAAACCTTATAAAAGTAATACAAACAGTTATAATATGCGTACAAAGTGGGATCCCTTGCCACCCAAAATGAATGTTCATAAATTATCTTTTTAAAAATCTACTTTTTATTTGATATACAGATATGCATTTTAACTACGTATTTGTATCTAGTAATAAGTTAAAAAGTAATTAATAAATATTGTAATATATTTAGCTCTGGAAAAATTACATTTAGTTGTACAATATAAAAAGGAAGACAAACACGTAAAATGACGATATCAAAATTTATGTTGACTTAAGACTTTTTCTTATACACGCTTTTTAAATACTGTCATTGCCCGACGGCATTCGATGTAGTGCATATTTTATAAATGGCTATACTTGTACAGTATTAAATCGTATATAAGTAAAAAAAAAAAATAACTTTCCACTTTTTCAAATATTTACTACGTGCGTTAACATGCAGATTTTTTTAAATATATAAATTAATACGGTATGTAATGTATAATATGTAAAGAAGTACGGTATGTTATATAACTGTATCTTGAACTCAAAGTTATTACAATTCTGTATTTTTAATTAGACTGTAAGGGAAAATGCTTAAATGACCGTACAATTACTGTAGTTTGTCGCTCCCCCGCCCTAAAAGAGAGAGAAAACTTGAAAATGAAACAAAGCTGTAAAAATGTAAGTACAAAACATACTTAGTTACAGCACATTTTATTTTATGTTTTACTATTATTTTTAATTTAACCTTTAGTGGGGCCTGAATGGTCGAGTGGCTAGCGCTCTGGTTTACCACAGGTTTCGGGTTCGAGTCCCGGCGGTGCCATGGTTGTTTGTAGTGGTTCGGAATCCACTTTAAAAAGTAAGTCCCTGTCTAATAAGATCGTAGAGCGTTGTGGGGGATTGTTACTCCGCGTCCGTGGCTTATCTTTAAGTTACACGCGCCCCTGGGTAATACAAAGTGAGTACGTCTGTGCAGCACTTGCTTTAAGGCATCTAAGACCAAGCTGTGTTTTCCAGCTGCACTAGAAAAGAAAAAAATTTAACCTTTAGTAATATTTTATTTTTAATTGTGTTACAAAATTAACTGAATAGGCATTTTTTTTTTTTTCATTGATCACTTAATCTTTGAAATAACGTGGATGTAACAGTTGTCTTTAGGTAACCGAAATATAGTGAGGTCTAATTGTATTATTAATGTAAATTATTTACATCCCCCAAAATCCTTATGGGATATATATAAAAAGCGACTAAGTGTATTAAATGTCGTGTGGAAGATACGATAAAAATTAGCCTATTAAATCTTTAAAAATATCTCTAGCTACGCCGAGGCCCTTGTTCTGCAACAGTTGTGTGGAACTTAATTGAAACTGGCAAATTTGAAGAAACTGGTTACACATGCGTTGGAACTAGGCCCGGACCACCTTCTTTTCCTGTCGGGCCTGTTGCAGAAGTTCATGAGACGAAAAGCGAAGTTCGTCTTGCAAGGGTACGTGGTGTTTCACGCATTCTTCGATTATATTGGTTATATTAAATTTTTGACTAATTTTATATGTTGCTGTATAATATTAATTAAGATTAAAATTAAAGCTTTTATTTTTTTATTATTTAAAATAATATTCAGTAAAAATATCTCTATAAAGAAATATACATTGTTCATTTTAAAAGGATCATGTTTCTGGTGAGATCCACCTTATAATATCAGTCATGAAATAATCTTGTAGTATTGATACATTCTTTAAGATCTAGTATCTACAGTGTAGTTTTATTTCTCATTTTGGAATTTTTATTTTATTTATTTATTTTATTTCTTAATAATGAAAATTTAGATACAATTTCAAGCAAATATAATTAATTAGATGTACACATGTGAGAGGATTGGTTCTTTAAAAGGTTATATATTTTTATCTTCGAATTTTCTAAAATCTAATTTTGCAAACTTCATTGATATATTTTCGCAACATAAAAATACTGTAGTAAAAATATATAATATTAGCAACTGAACAGTTAAATAACAATGAGTCATTGCAGTTAGTAGTAGCTATTATATTGCAAGCAATTAGAAAATGAATACAATATTTTCCTGAATTTGAATCTTCTAATGTATTTTGTTTACTCATTCCAGCAGGGCTAAAATATATTCAATATTTTGCTCCTTCATTAATATTTGAATGTTTTTAAATTTACATGGCTAGTAATTGTTGTAAGCATTACCGCTGAAACATTTACTAATATTTCCTATGACACTCGCATCACACGTTTTGATGTTCCATCTCACCTTACGGCTGATCAAAGCAGTTTGAGAGTCTTCTCTTTCAATATTTGTCGCAGTTGTTGGGGGTAAAAAGAATACGATCTTCACCTTATCAGTCACAAGCTGGTAAACTCATCGAAGAACTACACCAACCATTGAAAGCTGCTCTAATGGCTTATGATACTGAGTTGTGGTCAACAGATATAAATACAATATTGTTAAATTTCGGATCTGCCTTTGAAGAGGATTTACAGGCTACTACAACTGAACTAGTTTACAGAACCACTATCCGTTTCTTTGGAGAATTTTTGATTCTACATACGCTTCAGGCAAATAATTAATAAAAGATTTAAAAACACGTTCATTCCCACCAATTCCGACATTCAGCCATGGTAATAAACCTATATTTATTTACCCTCAATTATGTGAATATTCTCATGTGTTGGTGCGACAAAATAGCGTAAAAAGATCATTATAAACACGATGCAATGCAGAAAAAAAAAAAACATTTGATATGGATATTAATAGATGCAGGTTTATCATTTCCAAGATAGACTTTACCCTGCATTCGAGACAATACAAAAATATATCTTACAGCCTTCTGGAACTTAGTTGCTGAACTCCCATTCAGCAAAAAGTTCCTGAACAACTCTATGCTACAATTCCGATGTCTGGCAAAATATGTATGAAATGAATTGTACGCTTCCTCTTAGTGTCATCCAAAAGTGACATTGAGGGGAGTGTGCTGTTCAGATATAACGCTGATGCAAAACTCCAGAACAATTAATCCTATCAGAAATGACAATCCACTCAGATTTCTAGCTCTTAAAAGAACAACATCACACCCAGAAATATCAGAACAAAAAGAAAGAAAAATAGAAGTTCTTAACAGATTGCTTTCAAGATTTCTTAACAGATTGCTCTATCCGATCAACACGAATTAACTTCTTGTAGATAAAAAAATAAGTGCAACATTTCAAAGTAACACCGAATGTTAAATAACACTTATTTTTTTTATTATTCTCTTAAATATATATATCTTATAATATTCGAATGAGTTACTTTTGTGTATTTATAATTTTTCTTTAACATATTGAAGACACACACTTCAAAACAGATAAAAATAAGTATTGTTGGCTTCATGTATATTGGTGTTTGTGTTTTTGGAACTTCTATTTGAAGAAAAAAATTTAAATATTTTGTTTACGTTTTGTGTAATACATCATTTTGTTAATGATTTATTTTTTCCCAAAGACTATTTCTATTTCTATTTATTTATTTATGATGTTTATAAGTTTGAACTTTTAATAATTATCCTATTGTTACCAGGAAACCTGTTGGTAAGAAAATTAATTTGGATCGGAAAGTAATTTAATATAGAGTTAATAATAATGATGACATAATTTATTATACTTTTCATGTTTAATTATTTTAAAATTGGAAGTAATTTTGCTTGTTTAATGCATTCCTGATCAAATTCAGCTTAAAACCTCAAACTAATCATGCATCTGTAAATGAAATCAATATAACGATTTTCGTATTCTAATTACATGTTAATAATGAAAGGAACTTATGTTTAAAACAAATTCGAAATAATGATATAAAATATTACATCATTATAAATTTTCCCATTAGCTAAAATAAACCTATAACCAGAGAAAGACTCAAATATTTCACAATCTGCGTCTTCGTTTACAATTCCAGCTGAATATAAAGTATAGTTCTAAACCTGAAAATATTTTTCATTTGAGATCATAAAACTGGCGATTTCAACAAAATAAAAATTGAATTAGTTAAGTCTTGAAAATTCTGTTTTAAATATAAATTTTAAAGTATTTATTCATCGTGTTTTAGGATTTCTTTAAGAACAAATTGTAAAAATTCATATGTATTAATTCGTGCAAATTCATTCGTTTTAAATAGCATTTATTAGTATTCTTTACATTTTTTTTTTTATTTTGAAAACATTTTAGATTTATAGATTTTGGAAATTTGATGATTTCGGAAAGAAAAAAAAATCCCACAAAGAGAGAGAAATGAAAGTAATTTTGCTATATTTCGTGATGATTATGAAAATGTTTATACTCCAATCTTTTTTCTTATTCAAATATTTTCAATGTGAATTGATCTCCCTTAAAAAGTCCTTTAGAGAGTATCCTTTCTATTTCTTTTTGTGTATAAACAGCATTAATTTTCATAAATAGTTTTTCAAATAAGAAAAGTATCAAAAGATCAGTACATTTCTGAATCTATAATCAAATAGGTGGATGTTTTTTGTATTTGGAAAAAAAAATAATAATAAGTTAGTATTTTCTCATTTTAAGAATACACTTCAAAATTTAACTAAATTAATTCATTGAGGTATATTTTAAACTATATTTTACGGAATTTGAAATTTCGAAACTAAAGGAATCGAAAAAGGAGAGGAAATTTTTTTTTGGTAATACTCATTTTTCAAGAAATATTTTTCAACTTTTTGTTACTAATTTTTATTAAGAACTTTAACTTCAACCGTTGTTTTTGGTTTTTTTCCTGTTTGTCAAAATTTTTTTGTCGGCGTTCAATTCTTAATTAGTTGAAGGCGTTTATTGGAATTCAGGATAATTTTAATATTCTTGCAATTGTAATTTGAAAAAAACGGGTCTCCAAAATGATGTCCAGATCGATTCGTGCAGAAACGCGTAGCCGTGCGAAAGATGATATTAAGCGTGTTATGCAAGCCATTGATAAAGTTCGAAATGGTATGTTTTTCATTAAATTAATTAAACTAAATAAGATCAACTTTACTAAAATGATAAACATTGGTGTTTAATTAACAATGAAATATTGATTTTAATGAAAACATAAACAGTTTTAATCAAAAAATTTTCGGCCTGTCAGCGTCATTTGAAAGAGACAGGCGACTATATATATTACTTAAAATTCAATTCTTATTAATTTTTCTCTTTTCAGGGAAAAAAATGGGTAACAATTGGAGATACATCAATGAAAATATATAAATGGGTTCCTGGTAAGAAATGTTTATGATCTTCAAATTGTTACGACCGTAGTCATTGCTCATTAAGAAAATTTTTACATAAATATTAATTGAATTATCTCTCAAAATGTATATGTAAATTTATTATATAAAATTTTGCAACATCATTATTATTCATCCTTAATGTAATAAGGCAAGGGCTAAGTTTTAGAATAGCAAGCTCAATATATTAATTAAAATATACTATTTTTGTTGTAGTTCTAATTAGTAGATGCAATTATTATTTAGTAGACTTAATTTAATGACACGTGTAAAATGCTAATGATAGAGATATAAAATGTAATAACAATTTTTAATGTTGCATTAATTTTGAGATATTCATTGCTCTTTTTAAAATTAATATAACTTATTTTGACTTACTTGAGAAATCAATAAGAAGTTAATTAAAAAGTATAAGTTACTAATGTCTTTTTGTGCACATTTTTGGGAAATATTCTTTCTATTTTCACTTAAATGGATATGTTTTTTATGTGCTATTTTTTTTTTTTTTATTTTAGTTCCAAGTAGCAGAGAAGCACAGGTAAATTTAAAACCTTTACTATGCTTTCTTATTAGCAATAATAACTGATAAATTATATTTATTTTCTGAAATAGTGATATCTTAATATTTTACTGTCTTTATTTTCTCATTCAGACCCGGACTAAAGGTAAAGGCTCAGCATGTAGAGGTAATAAAGAAAATATTGAAAAATGCTTACCAAATGAAGGGAAATCCTCAAGTGGCAAAAGTGAGATTTTATTTATGCATAAATTTGTACATGCATCCTTTTTAGAAGAAAGGGACAAGAAGGTTGATTTTAACTTATTTTATGTTTGTTTCAAAAATAGGTTAAATAAAAAAAAAAAAAAAAAAACACATTTTTAGATTTATTTTTTATCTTTGAGCCACTTGAAAAATTATATAATAGTCATTTCACATATTATATGCCATAATATAGCCATTTTATACATAATATTTGTACATCTTTTCAATTTCTTCTGAATAATAATGAAATCATATTTCCTTCTTAAAAATGGTTACATGTGTCATAATAAATCTGTCTGCTTTTAGCAGCTGTCTTTAGGGTTGTTAATTGCAGTTAAGTAGAATGGAAATAACCAATATTAATTTTTCACACCAATAATAAATAAATTTCAAAGCAGTAACAAATTATTTACTATATTCAAATTATCTACCATTTAAGTGTTCTGTGATTTTGACCACTTTTAATATTGCATGTCTAGCAAGTAAATTCTAAGTTTTCTTCATGCTTAATGAAAATTCAATCATAATAATTCAATATTCTAATGTTTTTTTAAGACATTTTCAAATGAAACAAGAAAAACAATGTCCACAAATTATAGAAATTCTTAAAGATGTATAAGTATTTTCGTTTAAACAAAAATGCTAAAATTAGGTTATGTCCATGGCAATGTAATTTAAAGTATTAAGTAAAATCTTTAAGCAGTTCAATCATAATGAAAAGTTACCTAAAAGTGCCATGTTTTGATGAATTTCAAAATTAAATTATTTGATTATTGTCACAATAGTGATTAATTATCCTTAAGTTAAATGGAGAAGTTTACTTTGATCTACTGCTGAAGAATGATTTAACTATGAAATAATTTATAGTTTTAAATATTAAACCTTTTTTAAATTTAATTTTAACAAGATTTGGATTAATGTAAAATATCCCTGTGTATGTTTTTTTAGAGATATACTTAAACTCATTTATAAAATATTGTCAAATAAATGTGTGTAGAAGTATAAACTCATCATTTCTGCAATTGTTGGAATTAATTGATAGGAAAAATGGTGAAATATTGCATTCAATTTGATATTTTTAAGAAGTAAAATGAAAAAGTCTTATTGCATATATATCTCCTGATTTTTAGATGTTGGGCAAACTTGAAACAGTAGCCAATATATGTCATTCTAGGTAAAAGACTCAATGTTACTTAGGAAGTCTGCTATATGTTACCCATACTGTGGTACCACAATTTAGAATTAACATCATCCCTAGGGGGTACATCTAAGGAGTTAGCATCCAGTAATTACATTTTTGGCCTATTTATTCATGATTAGGGTTTTAGCTGAACACCTTTCATTTTGAAAATACAATGTGTAAACTACGGGTTGCTCTGGTTTTTTACATAAATAAAGTTTATTATTTTCTAGCATCATCATATATAATAAAGCGCATATTAAACTTTGGATTGAGAGTAATTGTATTTGAGTATAATTATATCATATGTCATTCATTTATTCTAAAATTATTTTTACAAATTAACTTACTATAAATATCTTGTATTATTTATACAAGATATTTATATTATTAAAATTTTATAACTTTTAATAATATAAATTTACCCAACAATTTAGTCTTCATTTTTTTTTAATTGTATATTTTCCTTTTGGCTATCATATTATGTTTCAACAATTGGTAAACTATAGGATTGTCAAGTTTTTGTATAGATTATAAAATATTACTGTCATAAGCTAAAAAAAAAAAAATGTAGTTAATGCTTTTTTTTTTTTTTTTATATCTGCATCATGAATTATTCCAATAAAAGCATTCTGGATTATATTATAAAAACTAGTATTGATTGTGTGTCTATTATAATTATTTTCAATCAAATAATATTGAAGAACAGTTAAAACTATCATGTAATTTTAAGTAGAAGCACAAGACATTTTACAATAATGAAAAGTCAATAAATTTGAAAATATAACTACTGGGCACTACTGAATCTATATTGATAATTGTTCCCATAAGATATTCTATTGTAACAAAAAATACATAAATATATAATTAATATAATAAATCTATTTTTAATTTGCTTAGAGTTGTAATTTAAGGATATAAGGCTTGGTGATATAATCTTGATGTTAAGGCATCATTTTGCATAATATAATCATCTATTTAATTATATTAAGCTTTTCAAGAAATATTTGTTTTTGTATTTAAACTAGAATGTAGAAGTATTTTATTCTTATTAATATTTTTTTTTTCACTCCTGATAGGTTCTCCAATTAGTAGTGAAAGTAAGCACATGTGTACTAGGGAATCTAGTTCAATATCAAGTGTAATGGAGGAATCTAGTTTAGGTGAGATGAAATTTTTTGGGGTTTTTTACGATAATAAATTGAAATTACAACGAGTCTAACTAAGTACTTTTATTAAAGTCTAAACTAAGTACTTTTTTTTTTTAAAGGTTTCGCAGATATAAGTCAAGATTCTCGGGCAGCAAGTGATGATGCTACCAATTTAAGCATGGAGAACAGTAGTGATGCACAATTTCCAGACAGTCAGCCTGGTTAGATTTAAATAAATTTGCTCATAGTTAAAATACTCTGCTCTTTGCAAGATATTAAGCTAACTACATTAAAATGAAAATCAGGAAATTAAAAGTTTCTTTTAGATTGTAAATAGATTTTAGAATCATAAAATTTTCTTATGAATTGTTTTAAATACTTAAATATCTGCTAAAAAAAAGATTTAATTTCTGCTCATTTAAATTTTTTACCAAGATAATTTTATTTACAATAATTGACTATAGTAAATATATTGTAATTGAAAAGAGATTATTTACAATTTAAAAGTGGTAATATTTAAATGTATTTTGTATTTAATACTCTCATAAAAATCAAATTTTTTTTTTTGTTTACACAGATGGATCAATCCATATTAAATCTGAAGAATTGAGTGAAGACAGTTGTGAACCACCTTTGAAAAAAAGGCTCGCTGGTGACATGAAAGATTAACTTTAGAAATTCTTTTTTCCCTCCCCATATTCTGAATTCATTTGTTGTCTCATATATAGTATTTTTACAGCACATTATTTTTACCATGTGTAAATCTCAAGAACATTTTTCATAGTTTTCCTTTTTTTTTTTAATTTATGGTTATAAGTTTTAAAACATAATGTCAAACTTATTGACATTGTTATGCTTAATGCTTGTGTTCAAAACATAAGATGTAACATTTAAGGATTTATTGGGGGAAAATGTATATAAATGAATTTTGAAGCAACTATGGTGTCTAACAGAAAAATTATATTAGATCTTTTGTATGCCTAGTCTGGTTTTAAAAAGGAAAGTAAAAACATTTAAATGTTTCTTGCAGGAAGTTAAAATATGCTTATTGCAAAAAATATTTAGTAAGCAATTAAAATTACAAGATGGTGAAATATTGTATAAATATACGTACAATAAATCTTTATAGATGAGTTTCGAAAATACATGTGATCTTAAAAATACTTAAGCAAAAAAAAAAAAAAAAAAAAAAAAAAAGTTTTTACTGTAAGAAATGGTATCTTTCCTTTTTTTTTTTTGCAATGTAATATATGTATTATCAAAAAAAAAAAAAAAAAAAAATCAAGATAAAGAACTGCTTAACAGCCATCAAAAATATATATTGGTCTGGTATATGGCTTCTTTTTCACTTTATAAAACCTGATATATATTTATTATATGAAATGGCAATTTAGCAACTTTTAGTGCTTTGTACAGTTGTATATGTTGTATTGATAATCAAATGTTTCGAATCTTTTTTTTTCCATAATAATAAAAATCCTTACTTTTTCTAATTATATAACTTAGCAAATTTAAGTTTTTGAAAATATTTTATAAATTAAACAAGTTGTAAAATAAAATGAAATTTTGTCATTTCCTTGTGTGTATGCAATAGTTTGGCAAAACCTTGCAATTTTAAATTGCCTTTCTTTTGAGATCAATACTTAATGTTATTGCATTAGTATATGGATTATGAAAATTAATATAAACTTAATGAAAAGCTATTTAACAACTTATTGTAAAATCCATTATTACTTTGAATCTTAAAAGAAATGTAACTACAATTAAACCTCAAAACACAATAGTATATTTTCTATCTAATATTTTTGTAAATATGTACATAAATATTTTTAATAAAATATGTAATAACATTTTTGTATCTGTCAGTTACTCATTTTAGTTTTTATCAAACAATAACTTTGATAAAAATGATTTTGTAAATATATAAATATTTGTTTGCTACATCTGGGCAGATATGTAATCTCTTCTGTTAATAAAAAATATACTACATTTGTTGTACAGTATAATTATTAGAAAATTTCCTTGTTAATAACTCACTTTATATATATATATACATAAATTTACCTAAACAGATTTGCAGTTTTGTTGTTCTTTTTGAACACAAAAAAATAAAAAGTGAATCTTAAACCTTATAAAACATCTAGTATATCAAAGTTAAAATGGCAGTGCATTAAGTAAAACAAGGGTAGAAATAATACTAGAACTAAAATTATTTCTATTTTACTTGCTAGGCAGATCTGTTCTTAAATTTTTGTTACTTTAAATTAATCTATCTCCCTCCACTTTCTAATTAGCAGTAAAATTTAGACTGTATATTAATCATTTTTTTGGCTTGTTAATTACAGATTATATGATATGCATATACAAATTATAGTTAGATGCAATTTTCTGATTTCATTAATAAATAGCATAGACAAAATTAATTAATTTTGAAAATTACATAAATATGACATATGATATTTCAATATCAGTGAATACATTCAGTACTTAAGTTTATCACAGATTTCTGTAATAATTTAGTATTAAATTTTTTTAATTATGAGATGCTTCATGCTGACACAATTGTTCAGTTCTACAATGCTTTTACTCACCTTATGAATATGCATTTTAACATTGTAGAAAAGAATCTAGCGAAAAGAAATCTCTTGGTCACAAAATCAGTTTTATAATATTTCCTTATATATAAAACATGCATAAGTCATAGCATCCTTATTTTTTAAATTAATAAATTTAAAAAAAAAAAATCTGTTTCAAACAGACATAAAACCTTAACTTTCTAAAGTATTTGTCTTTATCTCATATAAGCATAAGTTGTTTTTTTAAATTGTCAAAAAGTGATCGATTTGATGCAAAAATAAGGCTCAGGCTTATTACTGGGCAGCTGGCTCCACTCCAATCACTTCCATGGAAATTCAGACTGGCATTGAATCTTTAAAATTCAGAAGAGAAAAGCAGGTATTAAAACTCCATGATAAGTACAAAAGATTAAATCTGCAACAGTATTTTCAGACTGAAAATGCACAAATCATTTATCTCTTGTGTTGAACTTTTTTTTATATAACATCATACCAGCATTATCTCATCCTTTTAAATCAGCTCCTCTCCACCTACTAGTAGAGCTATTTATCTTTCCATTGGTATGTCTGAAAAGAAATGTGATACAATTCCTAATGCTCTTCAGCCTTTTCCTGGGAGGTTATTACTACAAATTTCCCGATTCTGTATGGATCCACATTTACATTGATGGCTCTGCAAGTGATGTAAAATATTGGTGCCTGTCACTATTGTGAAGGATATTTTGAGGAATCAAATGCAGTTGATCTTAATACCACCAATTTTGATGCTGAAATTTTTGCCATAAGGAATGCAATTTTAAACCTTATTGGACTAACTACTAATCTTAATAAAGCAGTTATCTTTACTGACTCCCAAGCTCCTAATCTTGGCAACTGTCTAATGATTGCTTCCTTGTTAAAGAAGCTAAGATAAATCTGACCAATGCGTTAGAGTTCTTATGATGCATATCGCTACAGTTTGATGTAGGAAAATTTTTTTTTTTTTTTTAAATTAAATATAACCTTGCCCGCAAGTGTACTTTTGGATAAATGAATACAAAAATATCAAATTGATCTTTCATTCTTCTATGGTAAAATATTTTAATAAAAATATCTGTGTAATATTTTATATCATTTGAAAAGCATATATCAAAATAATTTATTAAACATTTAAAAACCAAAAATTCAGACTTCATTTTTCAAATTCTAGAAGTTCATACATGATATTTTATTACAGAATATATTTTCTGTGAAATTTTTTTTTTAAAAAATTAAAGAAAAAAAATTGAAATTATACTCAAAAAAAATATTTAAATAAATTTTATCTTTAGTTAATTTTATTCAAATTGAATAAAAATTAAGCTGTTGTTTTAAACACTAAAATATTTCTGATTATTAAATGAAAATTTTCTATTATTCATTACCAATATTAGGCAAGACAAAAGTAACAATCATATATAAATTTAAACACAAATACTTTAAGATTCCTTAACATAATAAACAGTGGGAGGTCCTTTCCCAGTTAAATGTGTTATTTCCCAAACACAGTCTGATTCCTCGAGTTCACTATCTTTAGATTCTTGAGAACTATATTCAGTGATGTCTTCATCTGCAAAATCTTCAAATTCAATATGAACAGCATCGGGGTCAGAATCTGTTTCAGAGTCTTCACTGACAATATACCTCACTCCTACAGCAGGTGGTCTGCGCCATGGACGAACTTGAGGCCGGGCAATTTTCCGTTTTTTTGTTGGAAGTGATTCACTATATTTGGCTTCCAAGTCATTCATTGTTCGTTTTACAGATTCAGGTATAATGCATTCATGTGAAATAGGTTCTCGAAGAAATTGTTGAAATACACTCATATCAGCTCTATCTGATATATCTGCTCCAAATAAACCTTTGGCATGTTTGTTAACAATAGGAATAATTGCACGAGGCCGAACTAATTTAACAAATTCTTTTAGCTCATAATAAGAAGAGTGGTTAGAAAAAGGTACAACATGAATGTTGTTAAATTTAGAAAATGGTTTAAATTTAAAGCCACAAAATCTAGCTGTAGCAATAATAGCATGAGTTTTCTTTTCATTATTCCATTTTTCAATGTTTTTTCCACTAATTTGATTAGTAGGAACAATGAAAATTTTTGTGCAATTTTTATCTGTTGTTACAATATCTGACATTCCCAGAATATCCATTATATTTTTTCTGCCAGGATAAACATTAATTTTACATTGTCTTTCTTTCGCAATTCTTTGAAGTAACTCTTCTTTGCCTAAACTATCAAGTCCTATGAAAACTCGTTCACTTTGGACGAGACAAACATTCAGTTGTGATAATACACTTTCAATGGCATCATCTCGAGTTGGAAACAAACAACTTGGAGAACAATAGGTGTTATCCAAATACAATACATCAATTGAGGCAATTCAAAACCTTCAAAGATACCAGGCTTGTACCTAAAATCACCAGTGTAAAGAATATCACCAAAATAACCACTGAACAAAAACATGACAGAACCTGGACAGTGATT
The DNA here is from genome assembly GCA_021605095.1 of Caerostris extrusa. Classification (NCBI taxonomy): domain Eukaryota; kingdom Metazoa; phylum Arthropoda; class Arachnida; order Araneae; family Araneidae; genus Caerostris; species Caerostris extrusa. The sequence continues at coordinate 174,820 of BPLR01021711.1, read as the reverse complement.
GGCATCAAAAGAGTTACAGTAACCATTTCTTGGCCTTCTTCATCTAAAGAAATCAGATGATCTTCACCAATTTCTAAACTTTTCACTAAAAATGGATTTATCTAGAAAATAATTAAAGTACTTTTAAAATGTAGTCCAGATTTTCTAAATTATTGAATTAATGTATCCTAATTCATCATTAAATCAAATTAAACATTTTGCATGCCATGAATAAATTTTAAAAATTTAAGAAAAATATAACATTTTTATTAAGAGATGTTGATAATTAAATAGTGCATATAAAATTTATGAATTGCAATTAAGATAACAAAAAAAAAAAAAAAAAAAAAAATAAATTTGAAATTTGAAATGCATTCAATTATAATAAATCAGAATTAATTGTAATGAAGTTTAAATTGTCCATTAAACAATTGAAAAATGACACTTAGTTTCATTAAATATAAATAAATAAAGAAAAAAATTACTTGTTTTATGGAATATTTTTGGAATTTAAAACATATTTCTCAGAACTAGAATATTATTTGCAATTTCATATACAAATTAATACTTTCTCATGAATCAAAAATAAAAACAATTTAATTCATTTAAAAAAATGAGTTAATTTTTTCAATATAAAAATATTTGATTTTCATATTGTAATTTTAATAGTATAACTTACCTTAATATTGTTAATGAGAAACTTAGCTGTAATAGGTGAAGTATAAATTGTATGTTTCCATGAACTATTAAGACCTACAATATGATCTGCATGGAAGTGTGAAAGAAAAAAAAATATTCGAGCTTGGGGACAAAGCTTGATGTTCCACATATCAACAGCTATGGGAGTGCTAGGAATCACATGCCCATTTCCATGCATTCTATCAAAGACAAAATCAAATATACATATTTAAATAAAAGTAAAATTACCCTTTCCACCTAATTTTCAAAATCATAATAATTACTGAGATGTCAAATCTTAAATGAGATTCTTCAATACTGTCCGAGACAATTATGAGTAGTTTTTGAAGAATCAACGAAAGGGATTGAGAAACATATATCAATACCTTCCCATTAAAATAACCACAATATTACTGTAAGACTGGTGGTGACATTCAGAATTGTAGCTGAGTTTATAATGATCATGTAATTCAGCAATTTTTAAATGAGAAAGTTTTTTAAAATATGGGTTAATATAAAGTTAATTTAAAACTTAATGGTATTAAAACGTATGTTGCAATTAAATATTACATATTAATATCTTATTGCTGCACAGTATTTGTAAATGAATGAAAAGCATTAAAATTAATTACAGCAAAATTAAAGACAAACATGAAAAACATTAAAATTAATAAACTTTTAAATTAATTATAACATTTGTAATGAAAATATAAGCATTGTAAAAGTGCAAAAACTTCATGAAAATTTATAATGAAGAGGTTATACATAACATTAAACTTATCGATTGCACTGAGCAAAGATCTCACTGAAAAGCATTTCTTTTGGCAGCAAAGTAAAATGTAATAGGATCAATACATTAAATTTTTGCATATTATTAAATAAAACTTTTTATTTTTAGTTATTAAAAAAGTTGCATTTCTATTTTTATTAAATCTTGGTACAGTTTTTGCTGAATCAATGAAAGTTTTTCAGTTACGCTATGTTAAAAAGAAATGGACAAAAATGGCTTTTGTTGAAAAAAGTTCTGTACAATCATAAATTTTTATTGTAGTCAATTTAAAATATTTATTATTTTCCATACTACTATAGTTAGCATCTCTACAAATTATGTTTGGCCTACTTTGTATAAAAGGTTTAAATCCTTGAAGCTTTTGCAAATATTTTTGTATAGTGCCCAATTAATGAAAAAACACCAGAATGACAAGATTAGACATAATTTAAATTATATTTTGATAAAATAGAGTTTAGAGATCATGGGTTTATTTGTCATTTTTTTTTTTTCGCACCAAATAATAAGCTCATGTTTGTAACTGAATTACAAATTATGAACATAACTCAATTTTAGATAAGCAGAATTTCAATAAAAATGAATTATTAAAGAAAATAAAAACCCCAAGATTTTTATGAAAGAAACAAATGCTGAAAAGGGAAATATACTGTTTATGAAGAAATATCCAGCAGAGAGCTCAGATAGCCATATTTGGCAACTTATTACCCATGTGGCGCCAACAAAAAGTTAAACAGTAATGGTCTTAATTTCACGAAAGAAACACAAAAGCTTTATTTTTGTTTTAACTATTATTCTACTTTAAATTAACAAAAATTGCACATAATTAATATTTTTATACCTAAATTTTTTTTTTTTAATACTATACTTCCAGTATTAGATTTGCCTACCATTAAAGCTAAAACTAAGGAAGGAAAAGAAGGAAAGACTTTAAATACTAAGCAGAGGAAATTTTTAAAATTAAAAATTAATCAAATCATAATAAATTTGAAGGAAAATAAAAAAAAAATTTACAACTCTAAAATATAAATTTTTTCTAAATATTTAAAACTTTTGTTTTCTGCAATTATATTAAAGTTTTTATTTATTCTTTTTTCCTCTACTGACATTATATTAAAACAATGTTTCTACTTTCTTAAAATTCATTTAGTAATTACAAAATACTAATAATATACAGTTCCTAATATATAGATAGGAAAACTATATGTTAGAGATACTAATATAAGTTCACTTATTATAAGAAAATTTTTAATCCAGCATATAAAATGCAAATGAATTTGTTTGATCTTTTTTCCTTTAATTATTTTTCCAATTTATCTAAAAATAATAAAACTTGACTATTGAAAATATGGCAATGAATATAAAATCTTATAAATATTCATAACATTATAATATGTAAAATAATTTTGATACAATATAAGCTTAAACAAATATTTAAAAATATATAAAATCAATATGAATATATATTATATGTAAAAATATTTTGATACATGCTTAAACAAATATTTAAAAATATATTTATATATTACAAATATTTATACACATACACATAATTGAAATAAGTTTAAAATATTATATGTTTTATTTTTAAAAATAAATCTTTATTTATAATTATTACTCATTTCTTATGATAGAACACATTTATTGTCTAACGATATATTTTTTTAGCTAAACACACATTACTTTCCGGCAAATTTTCACAGGAATAATTTGCTTTTTAGTATCTGCTATTTATTTTCTAAAAACATCGATTTTCAAGGTTTATAAATAACATATTTAACACCCACTATATTTAATTATAACATTGAGTAACAAATAAATATGGTGGATTTTATGTTATTTGTAAACTTTCAATCATATATTTTTTGTTTACATACAGAAATAAATTGACGGAGTCACCAAATTACACTACAATTTATTTAAAATAAAGTTTTAAACACTTACTTAAAAAATTTTTAAACTAAACTATTTGATAATAAATATATAACTTTTTTTTTCATTGTTAGTGACAAAATACTATCTGAATTACATGAAATAACAACGAAAGTACTACTTAGAAGTTTTAAGTTATTTGTTTTGCTTTCACAACTGCGCGCCAAACAGATACTCTTTGTTAATTGTTTCAACTCATTTTCCATTCCGGTCTACGTACAATCGAAGAATATATCTTGTAATTTGATTGGATGCGTAATAGGTGGTTTGTCATTTCTTTTTCTCAGTGAATATTGAATTTTATCCAATAAAAATGAAGAAAAGTTTTTTTCCTTTTTTTCCAGCTTTCGACTTTTTTGGTTGCTATAGTAATCTATACAAACGAATACACTAGATTTCTCACATTCAAGTTTGCAATGAATTGATGTTTTGGTAATATCTTGTAATTAATCTTATAATGAATATATAACATTAGATAATCTATTTTTATTGTTATTGGTTATTTTTTAATTGAATTATTTTTTTTTAATTGCATTGTTTTTTGTTTGAACTATCTGCTAATGTTTATCTTTTTCTAATCATTCTAGAATTTGATAAATTTAATCTAATAATGAAATATATTTAAAATATTATTAAAATTTTATTATTTAATAAAATATACTATCTCAGTAATTTTGGTTGTTGAGATAAATTTTTTTTTTTTTTAACATTTTAATTAAAAATATTGCTGTATTAAAAAAAATTATTTAATTCAAAGTGTTAATTTTTATGTTACATTTCGGTTTAAAATGAGAGAGTAACTCATTTAATCATGCAATAAAGAGCTTCGTTTTTAAGTTAATTTGGAATTGATATATATAATTTGAAATAGAAGGATTGAATAAATCTGAGGAATGCCAAATGAAGAATTTTCTCCTATTGATCTATTATTATTGTAATACTTTAACGCCGGCCAATTTACTTCAGGTTATTAAATTTATTATTATTGTTACCCTATTATTATAATTAATACGTGTATACGTGTTTATTATTAATATATATTTTATTAATAATAAATCTTTAGGTTTATTATTTTACTTTAAAGTTTATTGTAAAATGTTTAATTTCTTTGAAAATTCATAGAAATCCATGTTATAAAAAGAAAATTCCAAAGAAAGAAAATTTTAAAATTAAAACAATTGCATAGTTTATTAACATTAATACTATTTGCATTAGTAATATATATATTTCTTTTAATCTTCTTAAATCGAACCTAACAGAGGTAAACGCTGTTCTTGGCGATTCATTGTATGCTTTACATTTTGCAATTTTTAAACATTATACTTTTTATTTTTCAGTACTATCTCCAATACTAGATCTTTTTTGACCGGAAGTCATTTGCCACTACAATGGCAGATATGTGGCATGTTCAGCATTACTTACATGGAGGAAAGGGCATACCACACTGCACTCACATTTTAACCAGTATAATGGTAAATATTGAATGTTACTTATGGGGAAAGGCAATCTACTCTACATCTACTTTTGTCACTGCAATTTTGGAACGAGCACTCCCTAAGAGTGGTATTTGGGAGTTCTCATACGCCTCCATGATAATTTATAGTGCATATCCCCGGCATAGTCTCATGAGCTTTCGATATTCCATTATTTTCTAGTTCCGAATCAAAGCTTTGGTTCACCATCATTCATCAGTTGTTTAGCCAACTAACCCAACGCACTATCCATCAAAAAGTTCCAACCCTATTTTTTTTCAAGTATGGTATTGTAATATCCTTATACTTATCCTACAAGTATAAGACAGTGCGATAAAGATAATAATCTAGAAATGTTGATGTAAGGGAAGCAATTTCTCACAAGGAATATTTAAAAATGCATGATTATAAAACTGATAATTTTCAATTTTTCCTTATATGTGTCGCAAGACATATTTATAACCGAGTATAATAAATTCCTGATTTTTCACTTAATGATTATTTAAAAAAATATTTTTATTTATTGCAATTATTTAAATTTTTTACAGAAAAGTAGGATTGAATAAAGGATGACTAATAAGTAAGTTTCATATGATATGTGAATAATTTGTTTTCCTTTTTTTAATATATAACATTAGATCTCAGACATATTTACTTACACTCATGTCCATAAATTAAGGATAATTCAGAATCACACAGAAATTGAACTCTAAAAATAAAAATTTCACCTGTACAATTATCACACACATCTTGAAGAAGAATATGCAAATTACAGGAAACCACCAGATGGCACGGATAGTACGTTACAATGACGAGAGTGTAAGAGAGGGGTATATAAGGAATGGTGGCAAAGAAGTAAAATTGTTCACAAGCGCTTTAAAAAGCCTTTCAGTGCAATAACCGCATAGTTATGGCATAAGGAAGCATTTGGATGATTTTTACGTGGTAGAATTATCGGACGACTGGAATGTGGACGTACCCAGCTGGAAGTATCCGATGAACTTGGAATCGCCCAGAGTGTCATCTCCAGGCTTTGGATGATGGTAATGTGGTAAAAGATGTTACAGCACAGGTCGCCCCTGAGTTACAACGCCGAATGAGGACAGGTATTTAGCACTTACTGCCAAAAGAAACAGACGGAGCACAGCATCAGACCTGTCTCGTCAGCTCTCTTCAGCTATCGGTACGACAGTTTCAAGGCAGACCGTGTACAGACGTTTAGGCACATTGGCCTATATGCTCCGTAGGCCTGTCAGATATGTTCCACTTACCGCAACTCACTGTCGCCTGCGATTAACCTGGGTAGAGAGCATGCATTGTGGACACCGCAACAGTGGTCTTGTGTGATGTTTTCCGACGAGTCTAGGTTTAGTTTGCAGTCTGATTCTCGCCGGACTTTCATATGGAGAGCGCCAGGTACCCGTTACCACCAAGAGAACACCATTGCGCGACACCGTTACGGTGGTGCAGGATGGCTCGTTTGGGGAGGAATTATTCTTGGTTCCAGAAACTGACCTGCATGTTCAGAGTGTAACGATGACAGGCCACATCTATCGGGATGTCATTCTGGAACAACATGTACGTTTGTTTTCCGGGGCACCATGGGTGCTGAATTTCTGTTTATGGATGACAACGCCCGTCCTCACCGTGCAAACATTGTAGACGAATGCCTTCAATTGGAGGATATCACCCGTATGGGTTGGCCAGCATACTCACCGGACTTGAATCCAATAGAGCATGTGTGGGATATGCTTGGCCGACGAATTGTACAACCCGCCAACCCCTCCCACCTGTCAACCGGAACTTCGGAGGGCATTGCTTGATGAGTGGTTTAATATTCTCCAAGATCATATTGATAATTTGATACTCAGCATGCCTAGGCGTTGTAAGGCCTGTATTGCATCGTCCGGGAGACATACTCCCATATTAACCATCATACTGACCATGTTATACTGTTTTTTAAAAATAGGTTCTTTTTGAAATTTGCTCCAGGAGTAAAAATCGCAATTTTATTAATTATGTCAAACATATAGCATCTTTTTTGCTCTTTACCTTTTGTTTAATAAATAGACTTTACAAATAAGTCAAATTTGTTTTGCTTCTGTCTCTTTCTTTGCCTGAACTTCATTATCCTTAATTTATGGACATGAGTGTATTATGCATTGCATAACAACTGTTAATTGCACACAACTGTAATATAAGAACACATCTGCAATTTTCATATTAAATAAATAGTGCAGATCAAAATAATCAAAATGCATATTTATGATTAGTTCTAATTCACATTTTTAAAAATAATGTCATAGTTATGTCGCTATGATTATATGTAGCATTGAATGCATTTATTATTATTTTATTTATACTATTTAATTTATATTTGGAATTAACAGCAAGTTTAAAATATTAATTTTTTTCGTTTGTTTACTGAACTGAAAAAGGTGCATTTTTATTTCGATTTAACTTGTTCTTAATGTCATGCTTTTAGAACTTATGACGAACTCTGGAGATCAACCCAAGAGAAATTGCGGCATATTCTTGAATCGGAAACTGTAGAGGAAACAACAGCTTTAGAACAGGTATTTCAATTTCAATTATGATTAGCATATAATTATATACAAAATTAACTGCACCATTATTGTATGTATAATATTTTAGTATTTAAAATATAGTTTACTTTAACAATCAGTTTATGTCATATTTAGTTTCATACCTATAGTATTTCACTTAAAAGTATTTTGAAATACAAATTAAATTATAATGTATGGTTAATAAAATTAAATAAACATTTACTTCAAAGTGAAAAGCAAACACATTCTCAACCGCAATGTTTAAATACGTTCTCAAATGTAATTTAATTGCTAATTTTTAAAATTGTTATTTTAGAAGTAGCTGAATTAATGTTAATTGAACTTGCGCTAAACTTCAAAACATAAAATAAGTAGTGATTCGAATAAAATGTTTATCTCAGTTTAAGATTTGATAAAAATTATCTTTGTGTGAAAATTTTGGTAACATTAATAAAAAAACAGATAATAAAAGCAACCCCCAAAATTTGCAGTGCATTGAATGTAATATATGTTGATAACTTTGAAGTTTATTAAAATTTAATATTTGAAAAAATCAAATTTTAATGATGATATTTAATTGTTACATGAACAAAAGAAATGTTCTTTAGTTTCATGTAACAATTAAATGTATTGTATAACACTATTTGGCGTAATTGTAAAATAGGGGCCGTTGGGTTTTGGCGCCATTTTTTGGTGCCAACTGCCATTAGTCGCCATATGTGGTAACTCAGGTTTCTTCTACTGTTTGTAATTCACTTCACTTACAATCGCAATCCGTTATTTGGCGTACTTTTGCGAAAAGATTTTTTTGACACTAAATTCAAAAGGCCCCAATTCTGCGATTTTGCCGACTATTTATGTAAATAGAATAAATCTCATTATGATTCTTTAAGTATTAAATTTTATATTATATAATAAAACTTCAGAATATTTTTTATTAAATTTATTTTTATTTAATTTTATCCATCTCGTAAAGAAATCCACGAAAAAATTAACAAAATTAAGCATAATTTCTTTTATTTATTTATTCTCATATCTTAATTTCAAACGTCTTACAAAAACAAAATATTCAAATGCTTATTATACTCGACCAGCGCATAAAAATTGCATTATATCATTACAACATTATATCTAAGTATGTTTTAGTTGCAATACGAATAAAAAGGACATTGATTACTTAAATAAATTCATGTTTATTATTTACATTTTACAATGAAGGAGCTAGTGGTAGCTACGCGCCAAGGATCTCCGTATATATCTATAATAAGAGATGTTTATTATTTTTTTAGGAACGACTTGTTGCCGTTCAGAAAACTTCCAATTTATATTTAAAATACATACAGATATCAATAAACTAACAGATTGCCATGAGAATATTCTGCAACCGCAAAAGCGACGGCTTCTTCAAAAATTGGTCGACAACTGTATTGGGCGGACTTTAGAATTGAAGCATGAACTAGTTGGTTTGGAATTTTCGGAAGTCCACTACTTGGATGAGTTACTTTTAGAAATGAAGTTGATTCCTGTATGTTTAAATAATTCTTATCAAATATATTTATAATTCGAATAAAATATTTAAAAGATATAACCCATTCTCCCCACCCCAAAAAAAAAAAAAAAATCAAATGGACTTTTCCTCTATATTTCCCAGATGTTATTTATTTTTAAATTGCTTATAAAGACAGCGTGAATACTTTTTATTGTATTTTTTTAAACTGAAACTTGAAGAGAAGAAAAACTGGTTTTATTTATTACAATAATAGTTATCAGGGTGATTCTTTTCATCATCATTACCGGCTCAACAGCCCCATGGTGTTCCAAGGCTGTCCGCCTATTAGGGATGATGCCTACTATTGCCCACCTATTTCGGGACAGGAGATGTTTTTCTTTTTACTGGGTAGTTATCAGCCCTACAGTCATATTAGACTGGGATCTACAGCTAAAAGTGTATTCAGAATCACTACAAACGTCCATGGCACAGCCGGGACTCGAGCCCGAGACCTGTGGCATCGAGCGCCAGAACGCTAGTCACTCGGCCATCAGGCCCCTAGATGATTCTTTTCACCGTCAAGTAAAAACTAATTCTTTTACAAATACTGGTTCTTTATAAATGCTGCTCAATTATCTCAAAATAACATTTAATTCATTGAATAAAATCTGCATTTATAGTAATTATTACTTAGAATGACCAATTTATTTAGCTATCAGTAAAGAGAGTTAATGTTAAAAAATAAATGGAAAAACGTACAACAACAGTTCCGAATTCCGGAAAACTGAATTCTGCTTAATTTGAAGTAGCTCATATGTATTTTATTTTTAATTAATTAATTTTTTTTTGCATTCAGCGTTCTCAAAATTTTTTTTCACTCACCAGAACTTGTCAGACATCGTCACAAGAAAGATAATTTCTATGCAAAAATAATTGATTTATTTTCCCCATTAAACTATTTGAGTCTGATATTATGCGAAATACATTTTCTTTTCAATTCTGCATGCCCGGTTTTTCTTTTTTTTTTTTTTTTTTTTTTATTTATTTTGGATTAAAGTATATTTTTCGATATATTCATTTTGTGATGCGAAAGTTCATTTAGAGTTTGGTAATCCTTTAAACTAGTTCCAACTAAAACTATACTGTATGTTAAAACCTTATAGTTTCGCAATTATCTTTAAATTTGTAGTACTTACTATTTCTTACTAAGCATTTTTATTCTTTGCATTAATGTATCATCATTCAAATAAATATCTAAAATTAATCTTCAATCCTTTTAGGATCAAATGAATATAAAAATTCCCGCATATTTCAATGAGAAAACCAGAGATGAACAAGAAAAGTTATCGTTAATTAAGGAACTTTTAAGATATTTATCTAATGAAGCCCCATGTAAGGTATGACATCATAAGTTATAATTCTTCTTTTTGATTTGGTTCTAATCAGCAAGGAATTATTTTTATTTGCTGCATAAAAGTGATAAGATTTTCTGCAATGCTCTGTTTGGTGTTAGTACTGGGAAAGCCAGAGGATGACAGAGAAAGAAGCTTTGAGAATCATCCTGACACACGAGGAAGCTCGGCAGGGTAGAGAAGCCTTCTTAGAAGCCCAGAGGCTCTTTGAAATCAAAGAAGAGAACAGACTGAAGGAGTGTAGAAAAATATGAGAAAGGCCATCCCTGACGATATGGCAGCCATTAGAATCAAAGGGTAAGTATTCTCTTTGTCATACGTTTTCCCCAATGTCGTACATTTATCATTACAATCGCAGATATACAGCAGACTTAGGATTCAACATGGAAGTTTGCTATACTATATTCATATTTTTGCTACAAATATTTATACGATGGTCTCCTCTAGCCTAACAGAGGATTTTCCAACCTACTCGGTTGAGGGTTCAGATCAGAACTCTGTTCTTTTCTATTCCCTTTTTATTGCTACGTTGTGCTTTAAATTCATTCATGACTTTCCGACTAGTAACTAAGTTAGGTTTTTATTTTATTTTTCCTACGCTTTTACCCCTTTTTTTTGTAAGGAAATAAAAGGATTAGATATAAAAATTATAAAAATAAAAATAAAAATTATAAAATCGAAAACAAACAAAAATTATAAAATTGAAAACCAAATAAAAATTATAAAATTAAAAAAAAGAATCACAGGTTCTGTGATGGGTCTTTTTTTTTTTTTTTGTGGGAACTTTGTTTTAATATTTTACCTTTCAGATGCTCCTATTGGCTCTCACCGTTCAGCATGATTTCCAATCAGCGATTTGTAAACAAATTGGTTTTGTTTACGTTTTCGAAATATGTCTACGGCATCGACAACTGGTCCCTAATTGTACCGAATTTAAAACTTAACTTTTAAATTCTTTTTTATTTTTTATCTTACTTTTTTATAAATAGTATTTTTTTCTTTTTTTTTTTGAGTACCATCAATTGAATTTTTAGAAACTTTAATCTTAAATTTTTACTAACATTAATTAAGCAGCCATCAGAATTCTAAGCATATTTATTAATTAAGATGAGGAGGTTGTGGGGTATTTCCCCCCTGTTGGTACTCCGTAATCGGTACGCCAGTTGCCAGTTGCCAACCTACTCATTTATTGTGTTCATTTCTAACGTCGACATGGAGGCTTTCTGTTTGGGTTTCAAAATTGAGCTCCTTTAATTTGTAAACTCAATACGCTATCCACAAAGCAACTTCGGTCCTTTTTTTTTTTTTTTTTTTGTATCATAAATAATTTTTTTATTGTTTCTCCAAGAGTCTAAATCGTCAAAATTTTCTACTTTTTGAAAAAATATGTTTTCAAACTATTTATGATGAATATTTTGATACTAAAATTATGATCATACTCACAAAATTTCTAATTTGAAAAAGTAAAGAATGTAGCATCAAATCCTGGCATTCATTGAATTGCAAATTCAAAATTCCACGTATCTCAGTTTGAATATTTCCACTAGGCATTATGTTGTTGTTCTAGCAACTGGCAATATAGAGATAGTTAATATTTATGCCATAAACAAGGGCTGCACCGCTGTTACTCATTTAGCACTATAAAGGGGCACGTGTAGCTAGAAAATATGCTACGAACGCGAGTAACATTACCCTCGCTAGACATTATTTAGAATGACAATTGCTACTTAGGCAAAGTATCAAAATCGAATCATGAAAGGTTTTTATTAGAATGACGTATATGAAAAAGAAAGAAATGCAAAATATGCACTTTCTAATTGAGGAAAACAAGAATTAAATTAAAATATGAACCTATTTTTTTCAACAAGGGAGACAGAATTTTATAATAGCATTTGTCCCTTTATATAATGTCTACAGAAAGCACATAATAATTAGGATATTTCATACTTCTCCATGAAAAGTGTGAAAAGGCGGAAAAATTCTTATATATTGTCTAGGCCTAGATTTTCTATGCCATACCTGCTTTTCACAATAAAGAAGATCTATTATTGTTCAGATCTATTATTGAAATTAAGATATAGTAATGTTATGTTAATCCTATATGATTTTGATTGTAGGCATGGAGATGGTTTATTTTTCATAAGAAGTTCAGAAGTGTATATGATGCAGAGATGAAATTGTTAAGAATGGTAAGTGAACGTGCACTCACCAATAATGAAAACTAATAGTGCTTGAAATTAATACAATACGAAGATGAAAAATACATTCTATGGAGATAAATATTATATGAATAATATTTTCAAGAAAACCTTCAATTTTTCTTAACAAATCTTTCAGACATAAATAAACTCCTTTTATAAATTTTCTTCTTGTAATTCGAATATGATTGATTAATTAATTACAAACTCTTTTGGTTTATTTCTTTAAATATACGCATGCTTACAACAATTCGTTTTCATATCATGATTTTTTTATCGAATGAGCTTTAATATTCAATTAAAATTCTTTTCTCTAGCAACCTTCCGTCACAGAGAAAGAAGGTGAAAGTTACCAAGCTTTCCAGAGATTAAAAGAACTGAAGAAAAATCGCCAGGATCTTATTTTAAAGAATGAAATTGAATACTTGGAAACCATCAAAGAAGTGCAGAAAGAAATAGAAACTTATCATGCTCCTCAGGCCATGGAAGATTTGCAGATTAGAATTCGCGATTATTTTGAAAACTATAGGTATTTGATTTTTTTAGTGAAATCTTTTTTTCTTTTATTATTTATTTAAGACGGCATTATGATATTCCCCCAATAAAAATAATTTCTCTAAAACTTGCTTTTATTATCAATGTAAATTTTTTTGTAATAATAATATAAATTTGTCTTCCTCTAATTTATATATTATACAGAAAAACCAGACAGAATACTAATTTAGAATGCTACTATTCTAGAAATGCTATTATTAAAATTTTTCGTTTTAATGAAATTAACTTCTATGACATCACTAAAGTTCATTTCATCTGCTTAAGTTTCTGCTCTATGCATGATATGAAAAGATTCCTTAATCACAGAGAACTTATTTGCTAAAATAAGTTTTTAATTTTTAATTTTGAGAAGCTGGGACCTGATGGCCGAATGGCTAGCGCTCTGGCGTTCGGTACCACAGGTATCGGGTTCAAATCCCGGTTTGCTCATGGATGTTTGTAGTGGTTCGGAATCCACTTTAAGCCGTAGGTTCCGGTCCTAACAGGATCTTAGAGCGTTGCGGGGGCATTGTTACTCCGCGTCCGTGGCTTACTATCAAGTTACACGCGCCCCTGGTTAATGCAAAGTGAGTGAGGTCTGTGCAGCCCTTATAGGCATCCAAGGACGTCCATGTCTATTTGCCAGCTGCATTGGAAAAAAAAAAAGTTTTTCGAGAGCTTGTTTTTCAATTAGCAACATTGACTACAATTGTAATATTAATATGCAATTGCTATTTTAATATTCTTAACGATTAACAATAACTATCTAAGGCTAATAAATGTTACCATTAAGAATTTATTAAAGTCCAAACTCTTAAATCCCAAGAAAATATTAATTTTTATCAGACCTTTCAGATTGTATGGCAGTGAATGTTAGCCATTAACAGATGAAGACAGACTTTTAATTTTTTGAAAGGAAAAATACTTCGAAACTTTTGGTCAGTTGGAGAAAATGATAGATGGAGAATTTAGTTTAATCATTAAATCTATAGAAAATATAAAAGCACCTTAATATTACCAGAGTCATCAAATCTTTTCGCACCAGATGGCTTGGGCATATTTTTAGATATGATAATATGAGCCCTGTTAAAAGTGTGACTTTTGCAAATGCAGAGAGTACCAGGAAAAAGGTAGACACCTCGCACAAGATGGATAGACTGAGAAGAGGCAAATCTCAAGACATTAAAAATCAATTGTTGGTTGATGATGGCATCTGATCGGATCTGTTGGAGGAAGCTTGATGAGACGGCCTTGGCCTGAAAAAGCAAAGTGGTTATTCATGCAATCAGTTTGATTATATTTTGTAACTAATTTCGTTTTTGGTTCATAGTTTAGAAATTTAAGTTTAAAAGGCAAAAAGTTTTCATTTTTGTATGATAGATATAAAATGAAAATATTTAACTTTTTTTTTTCATGTAGAGAAACCCATGGTGAATATCCTACATATCCGACAGATGAAGAAGGTGGATCAGCTGCGATGCTTAAAGAGATGGGATCTTCAGACATTGATCAGGAAAAAGTGGGTGTTAATAAAAAATAGAAACAAGTTAAACAAAAAAAAAAAAAATTAAAAGTCAATTTCTATTTTTTTTTCACTATAAAAGAAAATTCTTATAAATAATTTTCATTCATTTTTTTTAACTTTATCAATGGATAGATATATGCAACTTAAAAAAAAACCTAAAATTAATTAATTCAATTTAATCACTGAATTAATATTTGAAAAAACTGTATTAACAAAATGTCATCCACTACAAGTTCCAAAAAAACTTGTATGGAAATAAAAGTATTTTATAACGATTGAAAATTTTTGAGAGTTGAAATAGATGAAAAATGGTTTAAATAAAATAAATTTAAAAAAAAAAAGTAGTTTAAATAGAGCAATAGCATGTAATAACATGGAAAATTAACGAAAAATTTATAATTCATTAGTTTTATCTTCATTAACGTAAATAAAATTTAAATTGTTGCTTTTAATTATATATCATCAGTTTATTGAAATTGAAAAGAAAATTCGTATTGATAAGAGACATAAAAAAAAAAAAAACCCGGTTCCAAATAATTCTGTAATGAAATTAGCAGAATACTGTAAATGATTTCACGTTTAGCGAAGATTTTAAAGCAATATATTTATCTAAGTTAATATAAAAACTTTTTCACCGAGAAAAGTAAAATTTTTACAGCTATACAAAATGAAATGATTTTATTCTTAACATTTATTTAGTATAATAGTTTTATTACATTTCGTTGAAGTTTAACAAATTTATTCTATTTTGTTTTAGCTAATAGTTTTACATTGCTTGCCAAATTTTTTTCTTATCAAATTCATAAAAAATACTTTTTATCTTAGATCGCTTAAAAAAAAAAATACATATTGCATGAATAGATTAAAGAAAAATTATTATAAATAAAATCTTGAGAACAATTTCTGAGAATAATTGGACAAATTACAAAGTTATATAAAAAAATAGAAAGGATATAAAAAAATGTCTTTATAATTTATAATGTGTTTAATATTACTCAAATTAATAAATTTTGATGCAAGTTCCCTTGGCTGTTCGTAGTACGTCTAATCCAGCTCATTTTGTGCATACCTTCAGATTTAATTCCGTTTGTAATCGTGCTTCCTCCTACGCATTGCGATAATTCTTTTTTTTTTTTTTCTTTTTTTTTTTTTTTTTGCACATTGTAGAAATTAAGTTTAGTATATATACTAAATTGCAGATTCTTTTTGGCGAAAAATGCCAGAAGACTGAATCAGACAGCCATTCTTACTTCCCTTGCAGATGCAAATGTCTTGCCAATATCTAAACTTATAATTCCTTTTAAGATTGGCGCGTGGCCCTGTGGTGCTCAAGAGAAATGATTAGTAGGCATTGAGATTCTCACCCGAGAGCAAGTACAGCGAACCGGCGATGCCTCAGAGACGTTTAGTTTACAATCTCTCATCCAGAGAGAAAATATCTTTGTTTTTTTCTTAGAAGTGAAGTCCTTCGACGAATCTTTAATTAGTAGACGTCTTTAAATGTGTTACATGTTGTATGTTTTAATTGGGTGTATGTGGTGTTTGTGCACGTGTAAATAAAGATGTGAGTTCTCCAACCTGTGTCTCAAGGCTGAACCTAAACACGCCCAATTATAATCCAGCTGCACAAACAGCGACAATATTACATGTTGGATTTGTTTCATATGGATTTGAAAGATGGTGTGTCTATTGGATGCCTTGTACTAATTTGCAGGAAATGATACAGTATCACAGCTGTCGTTAATTCTGTAACTTCTGAGATGCTTATCAATAGATGGCATGAAATCAAATATCTCTTGGACGTACTATGAACAATCAAAAGATCTCAATTCCAAATTTATTAAATTTCGTAGTAAAAACATTTAATTTCTATCATTCTCAGTTTTTACATGAAATTTTTAATCAATCAAATAACTCTAAGACGCCATGAATATCTTATTAGCTTTATAAAATGGTCAAATAAGTTTAATAATTAAAATTATTAGAAGTAAAAATGTATATAAAAATATTTGTTTGTTTTTCTAGATAAAGAGTGATGTAATAATAAAAGAAAAAGTTGTTGCAGATAAAAAAGAACACAAAGAAGCTAAGGAAGAGGTATGTTTTTATTATTTGAATAAAAAAAAATTTCTTTTTTGAAAAATAACCAATTAATTTTTTCTACAGGACGAACCAACAGGATACGTTTTTAAAACATCAAAATACGTTCCTGATCTGATTGAATTATCGAAAGAATATGAGAGTAAGCATTTAATAAACTAACGAAGAATTGCAAACGTTTTTATAAATTTTTTTTAATAAACAGTATTTAATTTAAGGAATTTAATTTTTTCCGTCTAAAATTTTATGTGAGAATTTTAAAACTTTTTATTCACAATCTGGAATAAATGGATGTTGTTTTTTTTCATGCTGCAATCATTCATTTGAAATTTTTAATTCTTTTTTTTTGGAATTATAACTGAAATCAGACATGCGAAAACTATAGTGAGGCACTGTATTTATAAAATTTTAAACATGAATATTGATTTAATTTTGGGAATTTGAGATGATATTCTATTGCATATAATGCCATTATAAAATATTAAAATATTTTCTTATTATGTTTACATTTTATGGCAAACATGTTAATGTAAAAAGGAAAACTGATATAACTTTTAATATAGTTAACATTTCGCTATATAAATGAACCTAATTTTCGGTTAGAAAATAATGTTTTCATTGAATAAAAATTTTCTGTCAGTTAAATATAGTACATTAAAGCGTAATGACGTACAGTAAAAATTTCCTTTTTTTTTCTTTTAAGTAAATATTTATGTTAAATTGCTCCACTGTAACATGTATTTTTTGAATGCTAGTAATATCTTTTAATACAAATATACTTATTAATTTACTTGCAGAAGTTTGGAAAGAAAAGGAAATCTTAGGAATTTTCGACAAGTACGACGAAGAAATGATAAGAAAAGAAGCTTTTCAAGAAATGGAGACAGCAGTTCGATTGCAAACTGATAAAATCATGAGAGAAGAGTTATACCGACTCACTGAAGTACAAATAATCATTTCCCGCTAATGGCGCATATTGCAGTTATTGTTTTGTAAAACGAATAGATTTAGTGATTAGGGCACATAATAGTTTAAGCTGTATGATGTGAATTTTCTCCTTTTTTTTTTCCCCACCTGGTGTTAAATATAAGGTAATTATCCCTAAAAGTTTCCGAAAGACTTTCTGGAGGAAAGCATTCCTTCTCCCTCAAAGACCTTATCAGAGACAGGCTTGTTCCGCTGTATTCAACATAAAGCAATTAGAGAGGTGCTTGTTTCATTATTTTCAACATAAAGCAATTAGAAATGTGCTTGTTTCGTTATGTTCAACATAAACAATTAGAGATGTGCTTCTTTTGTTATTTACCTTCAACATAAGAAACCACTAAAACATGGATTTTGCGTTTTCCTATCCACGGAGGGCTTCCAAATGATTAAAAGCAGTAAAAATTAATTACCATTAATAAAGTAAAAATTTAAATGTAATAAAAACCATTAAAAAATAAAAAAGGAAAAGAAAATAAAAATTTTAAACGGTCTTTTAATGGCAGTATTTGCTATGGCTCGTGTTTAATTTCCTGACTTCAGTGTTTTCGTGGGTTTCCTAAAGTATTAAAAGAATTTTTCAGAAATGTGTTTGAGGAAGTCTCTGAGAGGAGTAATTTTGATAACTTTTTGAATTTAAGAATTTCTCATGAATTATTTAGCGGAGGTGATTTGCCATAGAGTAACGTTTTGAAGTATTTCTATGATATTTAAATTAGATTTAGCTGCATATGACCAGACCGGACAGGCATAATTTCGCCACTACCATTGAAATCTACGAGCACATCCATTATTCATCCTCCACAACTCAACTGCATGAACAGCTATAGCAATTTCACATTATATTGTGCCTCATTATATCGTGCATTTTATAGAAAAAAAGTCTCACAACTTATAATAAATAAAGTCAATCTCCAATAGATAAAATAGTCGGTTACATAGTGCTTTTTCTTACTATCTCAATATGCGCGATACAATTAGGGGTCACTGTATAAAAAAAATCTACAGTAAAATTTGTTTAATGTTAATAAAAAAAATGATAATAAAAATTGTTTAATGTTGCAGGCTTTTGAAAAAGATCTTGGGAAAAAAGGAAAAAAAGGTGGTAAGAAAGGAAGAAAAAAAGGTGGCAAAAAAGAAAAAGGGAAAGGAAAAGGTAAAGGGAAGAAAGAAAAGGATTTAACCCCAAACAGGTATCAATATTTTCTTCGTTTAAATAAATCAAGATGGTTAACAAATCGATCACAAAACTTTTTTTTTAATCGATCGTAATTACTAGAATCATGCAAAAAATAGCTGTTTTTATTTGTGTCAGAGGATGCCTAATTTAGCTGACTTAGTAATTAAAAACATTGAGTTAATATTTAATATCTTTTTTTCTGCTTTTGTTTTCAAATTTAAATCTTACAGATACATTTCTTTTCTGAAATTTTGATGTAAATATATTAAGTAGAAAAAAATGAAATTATATTTTTATCATTTTGTTCAAATTTTTAAAACCAAAATGTTTTAAGAATAATAGAACATTAATTGGGAAATGCATCCAAATATTAAAAAATACATTGAATATATACATTCCAGTTTTTTTATCTATTTTATAAGGAATCAGTTTTTCAAATTAACAAGTACAGAATATAATGCATTACTTACTAATTCACTTACAGAAGATCCATTATCTATGCTTTGCATACATACTTTGTTCTAGAGGAATGAAAACTTCTTATTAATAACAATATAGTGTTTTTTTTTAATGTGTTTTAGCATTTTTTACAATTGACATTATTAAAACCTTTTTGAAAGATTGAATCTTTAAAATATAGTTGGTCAACAAAAGACTAAAAATAAAATGAAAGTCTAGGCCAAATTTAATTTTTATAGCATCCTTGGCTTCGCGTCTTATTTTTTTTTTCTTTCAAAAGATATGTGAAAGCATGTTGGTATTGGGGCCTAATGGCTAAGTGACTAGCGCTCTGCCGCTCGATACCACAGGTTCCGGGTTCAAATCCCGGCGGTGCCACGGATGTTTGTAGTGGTCAAGAATCCACTTTAAACCGTAAATCTCGGCCTCACATGAGCGTAGAGCGTCACAGAGATCAATCAGACTTGTCACCCACATCATTCCCAAACTGTAAAGGGCAACTCTAGGCACAGTGGTGTGGTAGTAGTAGTAGCATATTGGTATTGTTTCTCCTCTCCGCCCCTTTCCAAAATTTAATTACTTCTAAAACTAGCTCATAGCAAAAGTCAAAATGCATAGAAAATAGTAAACATCCCATTCCCAGCAAGCTATTAGTAGGCACTTCTTAGAAAATGGCATCAATCTTCCGATACTATGGTCTTCTCTTTCAGTATCATTGCCTTACAGAAGCTTGATTGGTGAACTCAGGCCTAGACATATTTTTAGTTTGCCCAGCTCTATAAATGTATATAAATTCAGTTTCGAAATACTATAAGCTGTTACTAACCTCTTGGAATAACTTTTAAATAAAGAGGTATTTTGGATTGTCAAATGGCCATCGCTACCGATAAGTACAATCGCTGTAGATAATACAAATATAAAACAAATTGCATATAATTTTTATATATGAGAGTCGGTCTTGATTATTTTCTTCATTTTTAAAGTCTCAAATGTAAATAAGTTGAAACGATAAACAATAATAGTAAAAGAGGTACTTCTTTTTCCTAACTAATGAAACGAAACCTTCTTATGTCGGTGTTTTCGGAAGCGATGTAGCAGACTTGATTGCAAAGTAGGGAAATAGCCACCTCCCTACCACTTCCACTGAACTTTCTGCTTTCGAAATCTACTCCATGTTTAGGGCTAAAGAAATTTCTGCTTGGAGAATCCCTCCCAGACACACCTCGTATGCTACAAGTCGTCCTGGTTTATCATTGCAGTCCACTGGAATAAAATCCGCCCAGATTGTGTAGTGGCCCCATTAAAAGTTTGAAATGTGTCGACACGAAAAGACTTATTCACCCTGTACCTATTCTTGCTCGGCTTTTCCCTCTCATTTCATTGTATGTGCGGGCGTCTCTATTAACCAGCTATGGAGTGAGGGAGGAGAGGTCATCATAAAGATGCTTGAGCCACATGGACCTGGTCTAGGTGTCTAGACCAGGGGCACGTGAAACAATAACAACTAATGAAACGCTGAAAGTAATCACTTACTCATTCTAATTGACACTATGCTTATTGAATATAATCACATATCTTGATTAATTTACACAATTAATTTCACCCCAGTTCAAATAAAAAATTAAATTCAAAATAAAATTTAAATTGAACAGGGTTTTTTTTAAACTGAAATCTATACCAACTATAAAGTTTGTAAGTTTATGTCTTTTAACCTGACACATTAGAAGAGCTTTAGTAAATCAAGCTGAACATTGCATTCGATTCTTGGATTGTCAAATGATCATTGCCACTGTAGATAATACAAATATGAAACAAATTACAGTTAATTTTTTATCGTCGATGGTGATTATTTTATTTATTTTTAAAATCTCAAGTGTAAATAAGTTGAACATCCTTGTAAAAAATACTTTTTAAAAAATTTAAGACACTCTTTTTAAATAGGAGTTTCGAATCACTCGTGGAAGAATTGATAAAAAGAAAGGATCATTGTGCATTACCCTGAGTTTTCCTTGTCGGTTTTATTGGCGATTACAATTACGTGGGATCCAGCCAAGACCTTGAAAATGACCCTGAAAAGATGCAATGCCGTGTTTGGGAGACATCAGACGCATTATCAACGAATATTGTATTCTTCCTATGGGTACGTCTTCTTATCGCATGCAGCATTTCATATACAGAACGTCTACCAATTTTAAGACTAGCTTCTTACAACGAATTACAGAAATTTCCGGCGATTATTGACTGTATTTATTATTATGTTATAGCAACTTTATTTTCTAAACTATCATCTACTCTACTTGGGCAAAGAATTTCATTTGCGATTAATCAACATGAATAAATTTGTATTGAAGGCTACGAAATAAGAATGTTCTTTTTCGTCAGATTTTAATTTTGTACAAATTCAGCACTTTGTACAAATTTTTGACCAACCGAACTGCCCTCTTTGTGGTTTGGCGGAGCTAATGAACCGAGCTCATCTCCATCATTGTTAGGCGCTTCATGGCGAATTCGAGACGGTGGCATGCTGGCAAGCTAGAGAACTCTTAAGGCAATGATTTCAATCAACTTTGTTGAACTCTTCTGTGTAAATTTTCTTTTTTCTTTTGTATTTTCCCACTTTTTTTGTATCGCCTTGCCATTGGAAGTATGTTGGGCCGTATTCATATTACTTCCCAATGAGTGGATGAATAAAATTAATTTGTTTCTTTAAAAGGTTATGATAAAGATTATGATAATTGTTTTTAAATGGGGTATTTTACTTCATCAAAATAACCAAAACTACACGGTAGAAAGATTCATATTCTAAGACATTTAATCAGTTTTCAGTTGTATTTTGCGATTTTATTTTCAATGAGTTTGTAAAAATTATGCAATGAAAATATTTTAGCATTGGACGGTTGTTGCAATCTTGACACTCTGTTACTGTCGTATTTTTAATATGAGAAGATTGAATGTTATACTTTTTTTTAGGATCACCCGGGATTCATTCTAAGGGAGCCTATGTAAAAGTCTATACTGATCGCTGGCCCACCTGGAGTTGGAAAGAAATCCCTGATCTATGCTATCTGCAATGAAATTGGGGCCACTTTGATTGATTTATCAGCCAAAAATGTGAATGGAAAATATCCTGGAAAAGAAGGCATGGACATGCTGACACATTTGGTGTACAAAGTCGGAAAATTGGCACAACCTACCATAATTCATATTAGCGATGCCGAAAACTATTTTGGAAAAAACAGCCGACCAACGGCATTCTTGTAAGTATCATCCTCAATCAAATAAATAGCGAATTAATATTATTGCAGTACTTCACTCTTTTTAAAAATAAAATCTACAGTATTTATTTTTAAAGTTAACAGTCATTTATTGTAAGTGTGAAATTATTTTTAAAGTAGGTTTGGTATGCAATTTTCATTGTTTATTGTCTATATACTATATTAAAGAAGAGAAATGATATTTAAATCATTAATACTAAATTTGAGACTTAGTAAGAATAAAAGAAAAAAATAATTATATATTTCATTTTTAAGTGCATTTGTTTAGTCTTACTCTAAAATTTAGAATCCTTTAATTCCTTTCCAAACATTATTATGATTTTATTGACTGTGTTTAAACGAAACCAATTGGTAAAATAAAATATTTTAATTCAAAATTAATTTCATTTGAAAAATTATTTGGCAAGAAACTAATATTTGATTCCCGGAAGATGGCTTATTCCTGATTTTGTTTAGTTTATTCGTTAATAATCATTTTTCAATAAGGCGAATTCTGAAAGAAGCTATGAGCCCTTATTAATTTGCGTAAAGCTATGATCACAAATGTTGCTTAGACATGGTGAAAATTATGCGCACACCATTCAGTGGTGACGCGGCAAGAAAACTGCGATATTGATACGGTAAAAAATAAATTATTTTATAAAATTGCGATATCTGCGAGATTAATGCGGTAAAAAAACTTAAGCACAAAGATGGTATCTCAAATTCTGTTTCTGCTATTAGAAGATGTATCATGACCAGGAACAGCAACAGTCTTGAATGACTATGCTATAAAAGAATACTCTTTAAAAACATGTTAGGAACTTATTTAGCAGTTCCATGTTTTGAATAAAAGCATTCATACTTCTTCTTCATCTTCAACGACCCCATGGTGGGCCAAGGCAGTCTGTCTATTGGCAGATTTCGAGGCAGGGGATGCTTTTCTTTTACGGGGTGTGGTTGTCAGCCCTACGCCCAATGCCTTACAGTCATATTAGACCGAGTACTACGGTTTAAAGGGGTTCCGAACCATTACAAACATCCAAGGCATCTCCGGGACTGAAAGCATTCATACACACACAAATTGCGAAATCAGTGAAAGCTAAGCAAATGCGTTTCCCCGAACAAGAATATAAATAATTTCAAATAAAACAATTCAACAAATAAATCAATTTCAATCAACAACAATATGTTAATTTTTTTTTTCCAACCAGAATCATGCACCATTTCTTGATTATTTATTGACGTGTGAAGACAGTCATAAGCTTTTACAGACAAATTTGATTCGTGGGACCACAATGGTTCCACGAATCACCAAAAAAATTGATGTGTGTTTGACGGACATCGATCCCCTGAAGTTATTTTTGCCTAAAAAAATCATAAATATCGATGTTTGCACTTAACTGGATAGTGTGCAAGATTCACGTGATAAAGAGCCGATATTGGTAAACATGAAAAGATCGGTTCCTTCAACCAATGCAAGACCACACACAGCAAATTTGAAAATTAATGCCTTCTGGATTACAATGGGAAATTCTGCCACATTTTAATATTTCCCATTATTACATTTCACCGAGAGATTATTACTTATTTTCTGCTCTGGATAATCCAATGCAAACAAGACAGTTCTGTGATGATAAGAGATTAAAACAGAAGGTCTCAGTTTTCTGCTTATAGAGATATGGTATATATAAGCTTACTTCCCATATAAATAAATATAAATAAGCTTATAATATATTACAAATAAATAAATATAAATAAGCGTATAAATAAATTTACTAAACATGATGCATTAAACCCATTTTGTCATACCAGTTCTGCATCTTGCAGGGTTTTTTTTTTTTTTAAATTGTGTAATTTTTTTTTTTGGTTACCTTACAATTATGCACACAAATTTAGATTCAAATTTTTCAGTTTTAATTCATTAATAATTGTATAGAATTTTTTTAAAAAGTAAGAATTTTTTACAATTGTTAAGAATATTTATAACTTTCTTTTTTCTTTCAAAATGTTATACGTAATTCTTAAATTGTATTACTCTCATTTGTATTAAAAATATTTCTAAATTGGTTTTAAGAGCTTTAAAGCGTTTCTAGAAATGTATTTGTGTTTTAAGATAGAAACAAAATTAGACCTTTAATTTATTTTTAGGTTGAAGCGATGCGTCTTAAAAAAGAACTTCCAAAGCTAATCAAAGCAATCGGTAATGATGACAGGCTAATGGTTATCGGTACTACCGTTACTCCATTTGATGTGGATTTAAAGGGTCTCAGTTCATGCTACAGTAAAATTATCTGCATTTTAGCTCCAGATCATAATTGTAGAAGGGGTAACGTCTTTTTGTTAAAAAAAAAAATAACAGTTTGGAATTTATGTATATAATTTATCCATTATTAATGAAGAGTATTTTGTTGAAATAAATTATATTGGTTTTGTTTTCAATATAAACCCTATCTTTAATACATACCAGAAAAAATATTAATCATAAGTGACAAGTTTATTACACAGAATGCTGTACAAGTGTGTTATTACTAATTTTTTATTAAAAATATTTATTCTTTATGGATCCCGAACTGTTTACTAAAAGAAATTGACTAATGACTAATAGGAATGATGAATACTATTTATGTTCCTCCAAGAAATAATTATATTATAAAAAAAAGTGTGGTTAGAGTAAATTTCCAAAAAAAAGCCCGCATGATATTTTTTTTAGGCTTCGATATTTTCCAGTTTTACAAAATGAGTGAACAAGGGAGTTGAAATTCCGAGATATAAAAGCGTATTATATTATGGATGTAAGACAAATCCCTTGAGCTAAATGCAAGGTCAGATGGTTGCGTTCCTGAAGCACATAATGCTGCAGAAATTGGGTGTGCAATTTGGGGACCTGCCATAATAAATGAAGGAAAATTACTTCAGTGGTACTTTAAGATTCCCAATCTTGCTCCATAGATTACTACGTTTCTCTTTTACCTTAAAGACATGATTTATTTTCCAACATTTTGCCGACAAAGAAATATTAAAAATGCCATTGACGGACTGGCTGAACCCCAAGAAATAAATTCCTTACCAAAAGGTCAAAGAAAGCTTTTTTTTTCTGTTTGAGGATTGCAGGTAAATGCTGCCTGGATAAAAATGATCACGGTAAGTACGCATATAGAACCTTCATTTCCACTCTTTTCTTATATATACACTGAAGTGACAAAAGTCATGGGATAGCAATATGCAAATTTTCAGATGGCAGTAGCATCGCGTAGAACAGGTATAAATGCGCAGTGCTTTCGCAGAGCTTTCATTTCTGTTCAAGTTATTCATGTGAAGAGGTTTTGACGTGATGATGACCGCACGACGGAATTAACAGACTTTGAACGCGGAATGTTAGTTGGAGCTAGACGCATGGGTCATGCCATTTCGGAAATCGTTAGGTTCAACATTCCCAGATCCACTGTGTCAAGAGTGTGCCGAGAGTATGAAATTTCAGGCATAACATCCCACCATGGACAGCGCAGTGGTCGACCGCCTGCACTTAACGACCGAGACCGGCGACGTCTGCAAAGAGTCGTACATTCTAACAGACAAGCAACACTGCGTCAAATAACCGCAGAAATCAATGTGGGACGTACAAGGGACTTGTATGTTAGAACTGTGCGGAGAAATTTGGCTTTCTTGGGCTATTCCAGCAGAAGACCGACTCGAGTGCCTTTACTGACAGAACGACATCGCTTGCAGCGACTCTCGTGGACACGTGAGCATATCGGTTGGTCCCTAGATGAATGGAAAACCGTGGTCTGGTCCGATGAGTCACGATTTCAGTTGGTAAGAGCGGATGGTAGGGTTCGAGTGTGGCGCAGACCCCACGAAGCCATGGACCCAAACTGTCAGCAAGGCACTGTTCAAGCTGGTGGTGGCTCCGTAATGGTGTGGGCTGTTTTTCATGGCATGGACTTGGTCCTCTGGTGCGACTGGACCGAACATTGACTGGAAATGCTTATGTTCAGCTACTTGGACATCACTTAAGCATGGACTTCAAAAAACAACGATGGGATTTTTATGGATGACAATGCGCCATGTCACCGGGCCAAACTGTTCGCGATTGGTTTGAAGAACATTCTGGACAATTCCAACGAATGAAAGATCGCCCGACATGAATATCGAGCATTTATAGGACATCATCGAGAGGTCTATTCGTGCCCAAAATCCTGCACCATCAACGCTTTCACAATTATGGACGTCTATCGAGACAGCATGACTCAATATTCCTGCAGAAGACTTCCAACGACTTGTTGAGTCCATGCCACGTCGAGTTGCTGCACTTCGCCGGGCGAAAGGAGGGCCGACACGATATTAAGAGGTATCCCATGACTTTTGTCACTTCAGTGTATATTCAAATGCTAACTCTTTTCAAGAGAATTTTAATGAAAATATAACGTAGAATTAATTTCTATAGTAATTAACTTTGCTTTAACATATTTTAAAATTTTATTTTCCCATGCAAGTACCTTATTCCCCGGTTGATATAAATCTTTTTTAAAAGCTTTATGGAGTGAAATGATACTGAAACGTAAAGGAATTATAACCTCGAACTTGGTCTCAGTACATTATGTGGTGTATCTGATGGCTTCACAGCACGACATATAAAATACGCAGTAGAGCAGGTAGTACTCAAAATATTGTTCCTGCACTTAGCTATAGAAAGCTCTTAAAACACTTTCAATAAATTATATTAAAAAGCAAAAATTATTTTTTTTTTTTCTCCGTTAAAAGTATATTAAATCGTATTATGCACACAAATTGGTCTTCTAAAACAAAAAATCTAGAAAATAGATAATATTTTTTTTCAATTTCTTATTAAAATATATAAGATGAGAGCACTTCATAATGAGCAACAACATCATTTAAAGTTTTTAGAAATTTGTTATAAAGAAATAAAACATTTTTGAAATAAATATAGTTAATAATAATTTGAATTTTAAAATAAAAAAAAATTATATATAGTTGAAATTAATTAGTTGTTTCAAATTTTCCAGAAAATTCTGTAATAATATTCAACATTTTGTTTAGGCATAATAAAGTCATAGTTTTCCTTTGCAATGCCATTTAGGTACTCACTGATCGAAGGTTATCACTTCAGAAAAAAATCCCACTCTCTGCAACTGAATTCGTTCCCTTCCTTTCAGACTGTACACCAGTATCTCATGAAGAAAATGAAGAATACAGAGTAAGTTGTTAAGATTCCTTATTTACAAAAAAGCAGAAACCACAAATCACCTATGGATCATTTCAAAATTAATTAGAATTATTAATTCAGAAATCAGAATGTTAAAATTCTGATGACAGCAACAAACATTATTATTACGTTTTTTTCGAATACCAAGTGCTACGGCATAAGATCATTCACCACAAGAACAATAAAAATACAGCAGATTCAGCATTACTCAGGTTACTTTACTGAATTCATAAATAAACAAATAATAACACCTGGGAGGTACGTATGAAAAGTCAGTTTGATTTAAAAAATATTATGTTCAATATGATGTGTGGATTTTTTTTTTCTAATTCTTAGTCTAGATACGGAACTGAAGCACGTTTTAATATAATAGAAATCGTTACATTTAAATGCTGTTCAACTTTCAAATATAACGCTCTAAAGATATAATATATAAAATTTCTCTATGTATTGGATTCAAGGCACTATTTTCATTTTTTTAATTTAATTTTTTTTTTTATTTTTATAAGGAAGTATTGAAGAAAGATTGTTCTTTTGAAATGCCGACATTTTGGCTTGAGGTCATTTGTTGTTAGGAAGGTAGATATATACCAGATTCAATGCTATTGATGGTGCATCACATAGGGGGTTACACTGCATCCATATTTCTTCACACGAATAGGGAGGGAACTACTACTAGCAAGATTCGTATCCTCTTCTAGTTCTCCTTGAGCCCAAACGAGGAACTTTCGAACTTATTGATTTATAAGGCTTCTATGTGGTATAAGCACAATAGTTCTCAGCTCAGCTTTGCTTATCGAGTTTTGAACAAGTTCTTCTAATTAGAAAACGCACACAAATAATGTTTCAGTTCTTGGCGGGAATCCAGCTTAAATAGGTTACCAGAATGATCATGACTTTTTATCATATTTTTCCCAAACTAATAACTGCCACAGATTATTTGAGCATTTTCAAGAGACTTTAAGAAAAAAATCATTGAACAACATTGCCAAATACCTCGCCAATTTTATTGCAAAAATCGCCAACTACGTTTTTTAATTTTAGCCATGTGTAATCAACATCTAGGAGGTGTTGGTATAGTGCTCATTTGATATATTTTTAAAAAATAAGGAATTTAATGCTAATGACTCATTGGATACTAATCATTTAATGCTAAGGATCATTTGATACTAATCGTTTAATGCTAATAACTCATTTGATACTAATAATTTAATAATGACTCATTTGATACTAATCATTTAATAATGACTCATTTAATAATCATTTAATAATGACTCATTTGATACTAAGCATTTAATACTAATGGCTCATTTGATACTAAGCATTTAATACTAATGAATCATTCATAATTAAATATATTTAATTATTTAAATAATTATTAGATAAAAGGTATTGCAAAACATTTTCAAAATGATGTATGTGTAATATACTTTTTATAATATACATTTTCATGTTTATGAAGCAATAGTAATGGCGTAAAAGGTGCTTTTTTGTTTACTTTTTTTTTGCTGTATTATTATATATTATATGGATAATGCTGCATCTGCATTATTAAAAATAGTTTTTTATTTCTTTTTTTTTTTCAGATTTGGCTAACAAAGATGCCTTTACAGAAAAAAACGTATTAAAGTATTAAAAGATGAATCTGGTGAAATAATCGAAGATGCAAAGAATAAAGAGAAATCAAATGATCGAAAATCCTTTAGCTGATTATAATTATTACATTTATATTTTAATAACGGATACCAAAAATAAACAATTATTTCTGTTCTTCCTTATTTTTGCTTGTTTAATTATTTTTCCGATTGCTTTATTATTAGTAAAGTTAGACATCTAGGTTTCGTATATTGAACTAAAACACATATTTTAGAAAAATTAATTAATTTCTATTCACTTTTCATGAGTTAAGAATCTTCAAAATTTGCGCAAAATTCAATTAACGTTTATTAAAAAAATTCAATTAACGTTGATTTCAATTAATGTTTATAAATTGATAATTCTGATGTTTGAAGAAAGGAGTTTTGAGTATGAAAATATCTCAAATCTATCTTGGTGGTTATCTTTAAAAACAATTTAACATGGTATATAGTGGACATACCTACGCACGTTTCATATTTTGAAATGCTTTTGATAAAATTAGAAGATTATTCATATTATGATTATGCAAGATTATGCTTTTGATAAAATTAGAAAATTATGCATATTATGATTATGCAAGATTTTTTGATAAAATTAGAAGATTATTCATATTATGATTATGCAAGATTATGCTTTTGACAAAATTAGAAAATTATACATATTATGATTATGCAAGATTTTTGATAAAATTAGAAGATTATTCATATTATGATTATGCAAGATTTTTTTGACAAAATTAGAAAATTATACATATTATGATTATGCAAGATTTTTGATAAAATTAGAAGATTATTCATATTATGATTATGCAAGATTATGCTTTTTGACAAAATTAGAAGATTATACATATTATGATCATGCAAGATTATGCCTTTGACAAGATTGAAACGCATTTGACACTAGAAAATGCGTCCAATTCCTTATTTAGAAGAATAGAGTGTACATTGGACATGAATTTAAAAATCTCAATAAAAAAATTAATACTTTATAGTATTGTTATTCTGTAATACTTTATACTGTTGTATCAGTGTGATTCATTGTTATGTCCATTAAAAGCCTTAATCTTTTACAAAGCGCCATATCTACTTCTATCGACGACTTTTGGAACTAAATTTTTACTTCACGAAGCTCTCTTTTCAAGGCCTTTATTAGTTCCTCCATCTTCCAAATTTCGTGACATTTCAGTATTCATATTGAATTATAAATGGCTCTGAATGGTATTAGTTTAATTACGACCATTCCGTATTAGTAGAACACAGGCTCCCTGACTGTAAATGAAGATATATAACTAACAGTTTTAACAACAAATTATAATGTCTATAAAGATTTTAAAGAAAAAAAAACATTTAAGTATTTAAAAGGTTTTTGTTAACAAACATTAATTATTCTTGAACTTGGGAGCTCTAGCTAGTGTATTGGAATCTGAATTACAGTTCAAAACCCACCAAGATAGCCGAACTAAAAATTTGAATGAACAAGATATGTAAATAATCAAAAAGTCCCACTTTCGGGTTTGGAAAAAAGGGTGTGAACTTTCCAGACATCACCCATGCTCATTTTGAAATGTGATTATATTAGGTACCAACGTTAAAACATTGTTTAAAAATGGCCAATGTTCGCTACGGAATTTTTCTAAATTCACAATAATATGGTATATTTCATATAAAAAAACTCCACAAAATAAAAACCGATTTAACTCTAGTCAGACAGAAGTTCTCATTAATATTTGGTTTGGAAGTGGTGGTTCATCTCGTATAATGAAACTTGCACGACACTGCGATCTTAACGCAAGGCCGAAAAACCCGCACTATCCAGGAAAATTTGCAAAAATTATATCATTGATTTAGAAAAAGGGCTCATTAACTGGAAGATAGAATTAAATGTAGACAAGACTGAAGCAGTTCATTTCATTTGCAAAAAATCCTATAGCCCTCCTAATATTAAAATATATAATAATTATATCACCTGGTCTAAAGAAACTAAGTACTTAGGAATTATTTTTGATAGTAAACTGAACTACAGATCGCATATCCCCAACCTTAGAAATAAATTCAATACTCAATTTAGAATTCTCTATCCTTTAATCAATAGAAATTCAGCTTTACCTCTTAATCTCAAAATTCTAATATATCTTTCTTATCTTCGTCCAGTATTAGCTTATGCAAGCCCAGTTTGGGGTTCTGTTGCACGTACAGATTTTGAAATCATTCAAAGGCTTGAGAACAAAATTCTCAGAATGTTAACGAATTCACTCTGGTACTTTCGTAATGACGATATTAGACGAGCTCTCTCGATTCCAAGTTTAAGACAATTTGTTCACAAAATTTCTACTAAATTCTATAATGATATGCGAAACATCAATAACCTGTTTTAAATATCCTACAAAATTACGATTATGATATTTCTTCCCGCAAACATAGCAAAAGACCTCGCACTGTTCTAAATATTTCGAATTAATTCTTTATCCTGTCGATTTTCTCCTGCTCTGACTGATTTATTACCTATAACTGCCGAGATGAAAAAGTTCGCTTTTCTAATGAGCTATTTTTTCTCCTAATTTGACCTTTGCTCATTCTATTTTATTTATTTTTTTTGATTACATGCAATTGATTTTATCAACATCTACACTTTTGAAATTTTTGTTTTCAATTTAAAATTTTATTAAATAAATTCTTTTTTAAAAAAAAGGGCATTTAATTATCTATTTTTCTTATTAACTCAAAGGACAAGAGACCACCGTTATGTTTCAACATTATACAATGAAGGAGATAGTGGCTACGCGGCCAAGGATCTCCGTATTAATCTACAATAAGAGAATAAAACTTGCAATTAAGGCAGTTCTAAACATAACAAATGTGAAGTTTTAGCTAAATTTTGAGAATTTTTAAGTAAATATTAGAAAAAGTTTTAACAATATAATAATGTTTGGATTTCGTGGGAAGAAATATGAAATTTCTTTAAAAGCAGTTTAAAATAATTTTATATTGAACATTTACTATTTACATAATATTTTTAAAAAATAACTATTCTTCTGCAGTTATTTGATAAATTACGTTCGAGCAAGAATTTAACTGTATCCGTTAAATTGATCTACGATGTTGCTATGGAAACGATTTGGAATAGCTCTGCATTTGTTTTTGATTTCCCATTATAAGTTCTTTCATTTTCTAGAAAGCAATGCTTTAACGATACAGATTATTTTTATTAAAAGCAAACCTACTAATATTAAAAATAATAAAGTAAGAAAAAATGTCTAAGACACGCAGTGAAATTCTAAGAGTAAGTTAAAAAATGTTTTTTTATTAAGTTAAGGTAATTATTAATACTTCAATAATGTCTTATATATAAATTATATTTGAATTTAAATTAATTTGGAATATAAAAAATCTTTTGCTTTTGATTTGTTTTCTTATTATAGATATATTGAATTATTATTACATTGAATTTCGAATTATCACTCGTAAGTGAATAATTAAAAAATCTTCGAAAAATAAAACTAAACAACTTTTGGAATGTTTGTATGTGTGTAATTAATAAATAATGTAAAATTCAAAACTAACTAAGATTATTTTGTAAGTTAAAATATGATGGTTCTTTTTCTTAAATATCAAATATATTAACTTTTTAAAAATCTTTTAGTGAAGTTAAGATTAATTTTTAGTTATGGAAATATAATATTAAATGATGAAAATTGTATGCTTAGGCAAATTTTCCATGTAAAATTGAATTTGTTTTTCCATTAAAATTGAATTTAAAATAATTGTATAAATAGTTGTAATTTCAACGTTTAAATAAATTGAAAAATATATTCAAAATGCATAAATTTGAACCTAATAAAATTAAATTACATTACAAAAAATTAAATTGCATTAAAAAATACTAAGAATCTTTATTAAATTACGACTATTTTAAAACTACAGATAAGCAGTAAAATTTGTTCACTTGAATGAACACATTTATGAATTGAAATTTTAATAGAATTTAATCTAACTTAATATTTAGTTCAATATCTAAAACAGTAGGGAAAATTAAAAATTTGAAAAATTAAATCAACCTTTTTTCTGTTATTATCAACAATTAATCAAGGGAACCAAAAATGAAAATCATTTTCCGAAATCGCCTTGTTGGCAAAGGGTCCGTGGTTTTCAATTTAACTGAAAAAAGGCTTTAATGGCTTTTCCGGGGTTTTCATTCATTGTCCAAAATTGTTCGGGGTTTTCATTTTACTGGCAAACTAGTAAGTTAGCTTTAATTTTACTGGCAAACTAGTTAGTTAGCTTTAATTTTATTGGCAAACTAGTTAGTTAGCTTTAATTTTACTGGCAAACTAGAAGTCATGATTTTCATTTTACTGGAAAAGAATTTAGGGGGCTTTAATTTTATTGACAAAGAGAAGCAACGGGTTCCACTTTCCTGGCAAAGGAATCCATAGTTTTCATTTTACTGGCAAAAGGATTCATGGAATAGAAAAATTTAAAAACTATTTCTTGATTTAAATAATTACAAGCGATTAAACACGCATTTCTTCTAGGACCGAGCTAAGGCTAGCCAAAAAAACTAACTCTAGGGTCGATACATGCATGGTGACAATAAGATCCTTGCGCGACCTTGCAGAAAAAAAGAGGCACGCTTTGTCGAGAATGCTTTGAGAGACATGGAAGATAATTTGATTGATCCTGGATATACTTTAGAGTTGACGAAAAGTCGTAAGTATAATTTATAGCATTAAGTATATTTATCTTCAGCTTCTCTCTGTAGATGAAAGGAAGCCCAAAATGGGGAACAGTTGCATCACTTAAAATTTATCCAACTATGTATTTCATTTAAACTTAAGTTAGCAAACTAGTAAGTTAGCTTTAATTTTACTGGCAAACCAAGTTAGCTTTAAGTTAGCTTTAATTTAGGCATTCAGTAAATACTATAATATATATTTAAAACGATCAAAATTTTATGAATGAATAATGTTAAATTCTATTATATTGTAAAAGGATTCTACCATAGTGTAAGCATGTCGCCAAATTGGCGGTCACCCAATTAATTTAACTCGGTCCATTACTTATTTTTTGTGATAAACTTATTTTTATCACGACCTATCCGGCCCCAATGTCATGTTTTATGACATTCACATATGGTTACTTCTTCGATCTTGTTACAGAAAATGTTTTTGATTATTTTTCTTTATTTTTTTTATGTGAAATTCTTTATTGTTACATTGTGATATTTTTAGTATTCTCTATTTAGTATTATAATAAGTAGTAATACTTTTTAGTTAATATTATTTAATTACTTCTATTTCATTGCTTTTTAATTGTTATTAGTTAAATGGTATTTTTAATAATCACCATTTATAATTCTTTCACATCTGCTACTGAAGACTATTTATTTCTAATCTTTGTTATAATTAGTTATGTCCTATTTGTTAAAGAAACTTATCGTTTATTTCTGTATTAATTTATAAAATGCATCCTGCTTTTATTAATTTTGTTATTTTGTAAGTCGCTATCTTTGTGCTAGTAGTATATCACGAGAAATAATTTTAAATTCTATATTGAATTAAAATAAATTTTTTGAAATGTTTATGATTTTAATCGTATTTGAAATTTACGGATTAATTTAACACTATCTAATTTTTTTAGAGAATAATGGTAGAAAAAAAAAATTTACTTCAGAACAAAATACTTTATTTGATTTTTATAAAAATAAATTATTTAAAACTGATGAAGGTGTATTAAATGATCATGCATTATACGGGATTTACCCGTAAAACATGAGCAATGCAGTAGCAGCAATGATACAACATCAAATTTTTTTATTAATGCAAAAACAAATATTAATATGTTGTCTGGAACAGTTCCTATTAATTTGCATGATATTGCAGAATATAGAAATTAAGTTATGAATTGAGACGAAAAATTGAAAGCATTGGAAAAATTCTGGAAACATAACGCAAATTTTAATTTCTTCATAAATGAAAAGAAACTAAAAACTAAAAGAAATTTTTAGAACTAAAGAAATTTTTAGTTTTTGATTGCAAAGATGTAATTGGATTGTCTATTCGAGGATTGAAAATACGAAGTTCGGTAAATCTTGCTTCCTATTTTCTTAACTGAAATAGAAAAAAAGTGGCTCACAAACTGATGGGTATTTGGTTATAAAGGGATATGACAATTGGATATATGAATTAGGATATTTTCTAAGCACCAGGAAACCAAGTATCACATTAAATCTCTTTCAACTTTTGAAAATCTTGATGCATTAAAAAACAAAAACAAATAAACAATTCGCTCAAATTATTAATGTAGTTGGTACTTCTGCAGCTAGCGAAAATAGAAGGAAACTTGTTCCAATAAATAAGACAATTATTCTTTAGGGTCCACAAGATACTGCTTTAAGAGTACATTTTGATTGGAGAGAGATTTTGGAGAATGCAAATTGATTGCAAATGAAGATCATTTTGTGCTCTATTAAAAAGAAAGAACCGACGCCGGTGATACAGTTTTAACACATCGGGTTAAACACTCTGCCAAAACTGTTACTTATATTAGATGGAATATTCAAAACCAAATAATATCTGCTTGTGATAAACTAATTATATGATAGTGCAAGCCATAAATTCCACGGGTGTTTTTCATCTTAGCCGACGAAACCTGTGATATATCCACAATTTAACAGCTTTCTTTATATGTTCGTTATGTAAATTATAAAGAAAATAAAATAAGCAAACAATTTTTACAGTTCATTCCTGTTTCAAATACGACAGACAAATTTTAGCGAATACGATAAATGAATGACTAAAAAAATTACAAAATAGATTGATCATTTTTGAATGGACAAGATTAAGAGGTGCAGCTTCCATGAATGGAAAATTTAATAGAGTACAAGCAATCATTTCAAAATTATATCCTCAAGCACTTTATGTACATTGCTAATCCCATAGTTTTAATTCGGTAGTAGGAAATACTGTACAAATGAAAGATTTTGAAAAATCATTGAGATAAATTGATAAAATTTATATATTTTTTCATATACCGAAAAAGACAGAAATGCATTGATAGCAAAAGTTGTATATACCCCGGATTTCAACAGGATAAATCATGACAGTTATGTCCTACTAGATGGGCAGAAAGACACCAATCAGTGACAATAATATTAGAACTTTTTGGTCCCAAAAGGGTTGGGGAGGGGAGACGAAAAGAATGATGAAGGTAAAAGTTTGAGAATACTGCCATTGATTTTGTGAACCTTATCATTGTAATATATAAATGTGCTATTTTAAAATGTAAAATTATTTTTGTGTTTTTTTAAAATTTATAAAAAAAAGATACGAAAATAAATCCTTGATAGCTTTTATTTTGTTTTCTATTTCAGTTCACAGATCAAGCAGAAACATTGACGATTTTATCAAAAAAAAAACACAGAAATTCTTTTGAATGAGGTGAGAAATATTTACATACTATAAGATAAAAATTGGGTACCAAGTAAAAAAAATTTCACTATCGATTTGAAAGAAATGATAAAATTGTTTAATAGAAATGGTAAAAATAAGCCAGAAATAGCCTAGTGGAGTTGGGTTTCGAAATTGTCAGTCGAAAGTTTCTGCATTTATACCATGATGAAACTTTACTGTTATTGCTTCTTGTCCCACTTGGTCGACATTAACATCTAGAATAAGTCCATGCACCTACTTAAAAGAGTCATTATATAAAGGGTAAAAAGTGCAGCTTCTTTTTATCCTTGACCTTGCTGCACAAAAAGACATGGCGCACTCAAAGGGAGAAGTCTGACTTTACCCCACACGGTTGTAGTCCCAGACACTGGGTACTCCTTTTAGTCTTCTTTTCAGACATGCATGGGCTACAATGGAGCTATTTTAACCCTGGTAACCACACTGGGTGTTAAATTTAAAGTATGCTTTTGAATTTATTCGATAAACGTACTTCATCCATCTAAAAATGGAAATTGGAAGTTAATTATTTAAGATGTAAAAAAAAAAAAAAAAAAAAAAATGCTTTAATTTTTTAAGTTAATTCTTAGAAGACAACGCAGCAGCTAACATTATAATTGTGTGTATGAAGTCAAAATGTGAGAACACAGTAAACAATTTTATTATAGACAAAAAATAGTTTGGTTTTTTATCATCATTAAATTAAATAATTTCCCTCAAAACGTAACATAAGAGTGGTATAAAATAGTTGCGAATTTACTGAATATGTTGTTGTTTTCAAATATCGGATATTTGACCCAACATTGTTTCCCACCGAAAAGCAATTATGTAGCACATTCCCATATGTTTAGTAAAGAGTAACATTACCCAGAAGGCACCACTGGGGGCCTGTTAAGCTAAACTCACATTGTGCCACCACAATTTGGAAAAAGAACTCCCAAACTCATCTGGGGGGGAATGTCTGTAAGCACCCTCTTTCTCAAACCAAATGGTGGGACTTAATATTTAAGCAATACGATAACTTTTGTTTCGGCTCTGTTTAGAGGTTCGAACCGAATTTTCTTAGTTTCAAAATTCTTACCTACTAGGCCACTTTAGCTAAAATTTATTAAATACTATAACAAATAAATTCTCCCTTTCAAAAATATTTAATACTTATTAAAAGAACCACTTATTAACATTGGGTGGAACCACTTATAATGCAAATTGAATATTTTCACAGCATGCCACAGTCGTAAGACAGAATGTCATACAAAAGATGAAGAATCAAATCAAAGACATGAATGAAGAAATGAGCCAAGATGCTAAGAAACTGGGGGATGATATTTCTAACTTTTTTGAATTCATTCAAACCAGTTACACTTTGGCATCTGACAGTTTCAAAAAGTAAGTAGCTCTTCCATTTAAAAAAAAAAAAAAAATTTTTTTTTTACTTAAACCAATAATTTGTTGCAAAAAGTTCTATATTTTAGAAATGCCAAATTTTTTAAAAATTAGTATCAGTAAGACAAAACTGTCATCATTTCAAACATAACCGAAGATGCAGCTTTTTTAAAATCGAGTTTTCTTAACAAAAAAGATAGAGTTTTCTTCATTTAAAAAAAAATTCAGTTTATCCACCGGCAACCATGATAGGAAAAAATTTAATTTCAATGAATATAATTCTTATTTTTGTATTCATTATTGTTAAAGTACTTATAATATAGTTATTTCATAACATAGTGGCTGAATTCAGTTTGTGTAATAAATTAAATACATTAGCTTGCTATTTGTGAAATGCCTAGTTGTTTCATAAAATAATTAATAGCAGGCAATAAGATTTCAAATAAAAACACTGTTTAATAAACACGGAATTCAGCTTCATAATCATTATACACATATACAGCATTCTTCACGTATTAAATGTAGCTATTTTTGTAAAAGTTTAAAAAAAAAATTAAAAGTGTTGCCATCCGAAAATTAATAATTACGAACGGAATGAAAACAAATTAAAAAATAGATAAAACAAAGTACAAATCCTTTTATTGAATTTTTTGGGAAAATTATTACCTACACACAAAATGAAATAAATACTTCATAGTCTATTAAAAAATGGAAAGAAATTGTTTTTTTTAAATTTTCTAATATTTACGATGCTATGTCTGAAGTATTTTTTCTTCCATCCGTTTAGAGTAACTGAGTTAGCTAAGAAAAATTATGAAAACGTTGAATTGATTACATTGACTGAAGACAAATTATTTTCTTTAAAAATGTAAGTAATTTAATATTTATTCGGATTACAAAAATTTGTAAAAATGAAAAATATTAATATATATATATATATATATATATATATATATATATATAACGGCCTAAAAAAAGCATGTAAATTGTGGGTCATGTATAGGCCAACACACACATACATAACTTTGAGAAATATAGAGATTATTACTAAACCGTTTAAGTGCCTTAGTACATATTTCCTTATAAATTATCTCTTGCTATTTCCCATTTGATACTTAATTCCAAATTTTATATCTTCATGCATATATATATATATATATATATATATATATATATATGCATATATATATATATAATTTTATATCTTCATGCATATATATATATATATATATGTATATATATATATATGCATGAAGATATAAAATTTGGAATTAAGTATCAAACGGGAAATAGCAAGAGATAATTTATAGGAAAATATGTACTAAGATAATAGGAAATATGTACTCACTTAAACGGTTTAGTAATAATCTCTATATTTCTCAAAGTTAGTGTATGGGTGTGTTGACCTATACATGACCACAATTTACATGTTTTTTTACGTTGCTGTACATAGAGAGGCCGACATAAAATAAATAAATATATAAAACGTATTAACCGCTAAAACGTATATAACGTAACTATAAAACGTATTAATTGCAACCACTTAAAATTTTGTTTAATAAATAAGGACAAATTTGCATTGGCATTTTACCAATAAAAAAGATCTTGGTTTAATCTAAAGTCATGCATCCCTGACGAAGTCGCCAAAGTTGCAACCCGAAGTATATTATCAATTTCTTTTGTTTACCGTAATTCAATTCGAGGAATTCCACCTCTTCCGTCTCTAGAAATAAAAAATTTGATAGCCATAACAATAAGTTTAGGTCTGGTTTGTCACTCTACTGTCATTTTTTGCACACTTTGAACTAATTAGACTGGTACCAACAGTTTAACGCGGATTCCGAACCACTCACAAACATTCATGCCACCACCAGGTTTCGAACCTGACGCC
The DNA here is from genome assembly GCA_021605095.1 of Caerostris extrusa. NCBI lineage: Eukaryota > Metazoa > Arthropoda > Arachnida > Araneae > Araneidae > Caerostris > Caerostris extrusa. The sequence continues at coordinate 134,687 of BPLR01021711.1, read as the reverse complement.
TGTGGTACCAACGACCAGACCGCTAGCCAATTGGCCATCAGACCGCCGAAAAGTTTAGCAGAAGGGAAGAAAGAAAATTTTTATGCCATTGTTTGTTCGGGTTGTAGAAATTGTTTTTGTTTGTTGAACTTCACACTGATTGTTATTGTTAAATTTGCAGTGCCACTCAAGAAAAGAAAACTATACAATCAGATCAGAATGGATTCTAAACGAAGAATCACACATAAATATATAGAAAATGGGGAGACATTTGAAAATCGAAATGAAGCTAATAGGCCGAGAATGGCCAATGCGAGAACTGAAGAGGCTGTCTTGAACAGACGTGAATCTAAATAAAAGACTCAAGTTTTATTTTACCGAAACTGTGTAAAACTGGGTTATACGTGCTATTTATCTATAATTTAATAGTTAGCATTATTTTAACATAAGAAAGAATTACAATAAAATCTTACATTCTATTGAATAGGATATATTACAGTTCATTCAATTTTACATTTCATTGATGCGATTTTTTTTCGTAAAATTTCTATGAACGCTTAATACTTTTACGTCTTGTTTAAATATTTACCAAGGTATTTTTAGTAACCGAAAAATAAGTAAAAACAAACTGTAGGTTTGATATTTCAAATTGAATTTGTGAAAGGTTTTACATGCAAGCAATTATTTTATGCTGAATAATTTTGAAATTTATTTAGTATACGATTTGATGTCAGTTATGCATTGCATTTCATCAAATTCAAGCTGACAGTTTTTCTTTTCCTTATGCTAAAATATTATCCTTGTAAATAAAAAAAAAAAAAAGGCGACAATTTTATGTTTTTATTTTACAAAGCTTTTCTTATTTTAGTGAATTACAGGAACTGGAGCAGCAACTTCTAGAATGTTTAATGTGTTCTGAATTTCTAAAAACATTGACGCGCAAGGTAATTATTTTATGAATATAAATAATGAAGATTTTTTTACAATTTATATCTTAAAATTGAAAAAAAAAAAACATTTTTATTTACAAAGAATTAAGTACCCTTTTTTTTAATCTGGCTATTAATGAAATGTAAATGAAAACAACATTTCAGTATACCTTAAAGGAAACTTTTGATTATACGGATGTCCGAACCATGTCTTCACATTTTTAAAAAAAGCAATAACAAGTAATATACATATAAAAAAAAATTAATTAAAGTCAATTCCTACTTTTTTTCACTATATTGCAGAAAGTTCTTTATAAATAATTTTCCTTCATTTTTTAAGTTTATCTGGCGCCATCTATGGGTAGATATATGCAACTTAAATCTAAAAAAAAAATTAAAAATAATTAATTAAATTTAATTACTGAATTAATATTTGAAAAAAATTTTATTAACATCAAGTGTCCTCCACTAGAAGTTAAAAAAAATGTATTTGAACTTGAGTGGATGAATAAAAAGTATTTTATGAACGATTGAAAATTTGAACAAAATATATATAGGAAAAGTGTGAGCTAATAGAAGGAATTGAAAAAACGTGAAATGTTCTGAAACTTTTTTATTTGAATTTTTAAAAGCGTTTAGATATTTTTTTGGACAATGAAAAAAGAAATCTAAAAACAGATCACTTATTTTATCGATTTCCATTAACAATTTTAATTTTAATTAAAAAGAAAGAATCAATATTTGTTAGTTATCTTTTCATTTCCATACATGGTTAATAGCAACTAATAATAATTTTTTTTTTCTGTACAACATTCTAAAAGCTTTATTAAGATGTAAAATAAAGCTTATTATCGAAATGCTAATATGAAATAAAATATCTTAATTACTGTAATAACAAATAATTAATAATAATAGTAAATAATTTTCTTTATCCCAATGACAAACAATAGGAAAAAAAATACTACTATAAGTTCCACATTTTACTCTCAAAGAGCTATTTTTAAAAAAAAATAAAATTTATTATTTACTTTAGAATTATTGCAAATCTTGTAGGAATTGTTTGGACACATTAAAAATATGTGAGACTCCTTGGTTGCTCACAGCAAACTCAAGTGATTTTCGATTTCATGCCATATAATGATATGCGTCTGAGGAATTATGGAAACCTATATGGGCATTTTTTTGATATAACGATACAGGATATTTGTCATTGGTGGTTATATGAAAGATCGTGAATATCGGACGCTTTTTATTGAATTGCAGTACCGAATAAGGTTGCTATTAATTCAATAACTTCTCGTTCTTTTTTTCCAATGGCCACGCAAAAAGTTACATAGAACAATAGCACTAAATACAATCAGGAACTAAGAACAAAAAAGAAGACTAAAGTTCTTACTTAAAAGCAATCTTGCTTCTCAATATCTCTACTCCTCTGTGGGTCCACGAAGATCTACACATCAGAGCAGATGGTCCCTGTCCATTACTTCTCCAGAGTCAGAAAATGGGCTAATAGGATTGGTGGAAATACCTATGAGGTGCAGATGGGCGGCAAGGCAATCGTTTCCGTTAAGGCTCGTTCCCACAGAGGCGCGAGGCGGCGATGTGTCATGCGGCAGGGAAGAAAAATTTTTCGACCCGTTCACAGTGAAACGTCAGAAATCACATTACGCTTAGTGAGTTCCGCTTCGAATTGGAAGTTGCTCAACTCGAAGCGGTGGATTTCAAACCGGTTTCAGGCGAACACAGTGAGGATGGTGATCGGTAAACGCTTCACGCTTAAACGCATCGGTGGAACGAACCTTTAGACAGTCGAAAGGCCGCCACTACTTTATCGCGAATAAAAGAAGAGCTTACTCTCCTCCAATTTTTACGGTTGTGCGAGTCTGAAGATCCCGCAAGAAATTAGATGTAAATAAATGTTTTAAAAACAGTTTAATTCTCCAATAAGGAATGGCTGCATACCTTGGACACTTCTTGGGCTCTTTGGAGGACTTCTCGGATGTTTGCCAATATGTAGGACGAAATTGATCATCGCTTGGACATACTACGAGCAACCAAGATTTCTCCTATCGAAATTTAGCAATTTTGAAGAAGTAGTGTTGTGTTAATAAAGACATTTTATTTCTATCTCTTCTGTTTATTGCACCCCCACACAATTTTTGTAATGTGTTCAATAATTTTCGAACATTTTGTATTTCCCCCTATGTATGATTGCTGAAAGATAAATTTTTATTTTGTATGGTAAGTTTAAGAACTGAATATTTTTCCTGCAGTTGTTTTGCACACTCTTTTGAATGAAACATGGACACTTACGTTAGTGGGGGAAAAAACACTTGTAATTTTAAATTTGAAGATTCTTATGCCAAACGGTTCATAGTGTGAATTTCAGGTTCTCTTATAAAAGTTAATGATTACAATCTCACAATTAAATTTTATAAATTTTGGTTTATATTATAAAAAATAACTTAGTATAAATTAATAAATTAATTCAATTTTCTTTTGTATTATATTTATTTTTAATCGTTTCACTTCAGAAAATTTCCTTCTTTTTTTTTTAGAGTGATCAAAAGGATTCCAAATACGAAAAGGTAAGAATTTTCACATGATGCGTGGAAAAAAATTGACTTACGACAAAAACCAGATTTTCAGATTATGATTTGAACGGTCCTAGATCATTATAATAACAAACTTATTTTTATTTTTCAAATAAGAATTCTTAAGTTTTGGCCCGACGTATAGTGATGAACAACGCGAAGATTTACAAAGGTAATTTTTTACAGTATATTTACTTCATGGTAATATATGTAAGTTTGACGCATTAAAATAAAATCTAACACAAATTTTCTTTTGCGTAGAGAGGTGCTTGATGATTTACTAAACAATTGGAGATCAATTGTAAGTATAATTATTAGTAGTAAGTAAGTATCTTATTTTAATATTGCAGTATAATTGAAAAAAAATTATTAAATGTTTTAGTCACTTTAAAGTTACCTTATCCTGCTACGAAACAAGTAATGTAAAAAAAAAAAATTAAAGTCAATTCCTACATTTTTTTTTCACTATATTGCAAAAGTCCTTTATAAATAATTTCCATTCATTTTTTAAGTTTATCTGGCGCCATCTATGGGTAGATATATGCAACTTAAATCTAAAAACTAAAATTAATTAGTTATATTTAATTACTAAATTAATATTTGAAAAAAGCTGTATTAGCATCCAGTGTCATCCACTACAAGTTCAAAAAAATGTATTTGGACTTGAGCGGATGAATAAATGTATTTCATGAACGATTGAAAATTTGAACAAGATATATATAGGGGAGAGTGTGAGCTAATAGAAGGAATTGAAAAAGAAGTGGCAAAAGTGTGTTCCTTGACCCTGTCGTGATGAGCTAGCCCCTGAATATTTTTTGCGAACATTTTGTTAGCTAAAGAAGAATTGGATTGCATCAATTTTTCTCAAACTTTAACTCTCCTAATCCCTCCCTCCTTGATAAAAGAAAATATTGACATGTCCCCTGTTTGACAATACACGCTGCCGTCTTTTCTCTGATTCATTTTTTTTTTTTATTTCTTAATTTAACTAAATATAAATCTTAAATAACTAATATATAATATTAGGCCTATAAATTTAAATTAAAAATCTACAGTTTATCAATATAAGTACTGCAATGAAATGATAATTCTCGCCAATGAAAAAAATTAAAATTTCCTTGATATACCAGCTGACCTTGAAAGAAAAATAGATTTCTAGATAACTAGAAGAAAAAAAAAAAATCTAATGATGTCAGAATTAAAAAAAAAAAAAATTTTAGAAACTTTTAGTCTTGAATAATATTTTAACTTCCCAGTCGGAAATGCAAAAGCATCATTTTTGCTTTAAAAAAAAAAAAATCAGAATATTCAATATTTTTAATAATAATAATAATGACAATATTTTGTCATTATTTATCAAAAATTCTAATAAAGAATCAAAAATTAAATCAATAATGTTTTCGATATTTCTTCACAAATGCATTTTTTACATTAAAGAAATCCAAGAAAATTGTCATTTTCTCTAGATGAGCTATTGAGATACTTAAATAGATCTACGTTTAAGATAGATTGTTTAAATTTATGAAATATTATACACTTCTCATGCAGTTAGCGCCACACAGTCAGAGAACCACTGGCGTATTTAACACATTTCCCTGCTAAATTTAGTTTTTAAAACATCAAGTCCAATGTTTTCGTTCAGCAAAGTTATCAGGAGATATTGGCCCCCACCCAAACTGAGCCAGTTATTTCTATTCTTTCTTCCATCTCCAGAACATTTTTCAGAAAAAGGGTCATTGGCTGGCCAGTTGTTACGCACGATCATTATGTTAAAAATGTTCTAAAGGTTCGTTCCCACCGAGGCGTGAGGCGGCGATGCGTCACGCGGCAGGGAAGACTATTTTTCGTCCCGTTCACGCCGAAACTTCAGAAATCGCTTTACGCCTAGTAAGTTCCAGTTACTTCTATATGACAGATCTACTGTTGGCTCAATCCAAGTCATATGACGCAGCAAACATTTGAGAGTTGGTCAACTCGAAGCGGTGGATTTCAAGCGGTTTCAGGCGAGCGCTGTGAGGCTAGTGATTGGTCAATGGTTCACGCTTCAACGCTTCAGTGGGAACGAGCCTTTAATCCTTCATGATTATCCCATTCAGCGTCTTCAATTTGCAGAAGTAGAGTTCATTTTTCTGGAATTTTCAAAATATGAACACAGAAAATGTATGTGCATGTATATGTATATATTGAAAAACTTTGTCAATCTACAACTTAATGATTTAAAAGTCATCAATCTCAATAAGCCATCAAGTACCATTAGAAGTATGAAAAACATCGAGTTTGTTGTATTGCTATATTTTTGAAGCAATGGAGAATTGATGGCCATGTAATTCGACTTTTGTCCTTTAGTTTCCTGAATCGGAAGAATGATAAATATTGAAGATATCTCTATAAGAAATAGTTTAAAGGAATCCATGTTGTAATAAAGATCCAAAAAAATAGTACACTAAATAGTTCAAGACTAATAGTACACACATTTTTATCATAAATATCAAGAGTCTCCAAACTTTCCAGCCTTAGGGCCATATTGTTTACTCAGTAAATACCAAGGGCCAAAACCTTTTTAATTTTTCTGCCATTTTCTAGACTAGTCGCCGAGTACGCGCTCTGAGCGAGCATACGCTTGCTAAATTCGCTGGTTCAATTACTAAAAAACTATTGTCAGTGAAAAATCACAATTACATTAGTATTTTTTTTTACAAGTGGATACCCCGCGGTTTCATTCGCGTTAATTTAGCTTTTCCGTTCCTGAGTGATTTTCAGAATAAAAATCATATGTTTGATTCAGGATATATACATTCCAAACATCGATATACATACATATGCAATTCTCTTTACCCCAACATAACTACCGTGGGGATGTTCACTAATTTATAATGTTAGTGGGATTCATTTCAATTATTTGTTATGCTTAAGTTAAATTTTCTGCGTATTATGCTTGTCATTGCTTTACCTAGAAAGTAAATAAAATCGAGTTATTATCATTCTGTGTTTTTTTATCCTACTTATTACAGCAACAATAAGCGGGCCGGATTTGGCCCGCGGGCCGTAGTTTGGAGACCCCTGATAAATATCAAACTTATACTTATAAAAAAACTTATACTTTCTTTATAGCATAAAAAATGTACATGTATATCGTAGTTTTGAATAAAATTTTTAAAACTTGACGGTGCTTTCCAAACATCCTGTATAATAACGTTTAATATTTCGAATTAAACATTTATTTTAATGGTTTTATGTGGTTATAAAACCATTAAAATAAATGTTTAATTCATCATGTTAAGTGCGTCATAGTAGGTGTTGTTGCTACAAACTGACATTACCTTTCCATCGTCAAGTTTTATTTGAACAGCTATATGTCTGGCAATTTAATGGAAATGTCCGAAATTTACAAGTCTTATGAATGATGCTTTGAAGGATTTTGCTTTACCTGTACTTTATATAAATAGATACAACATTATTCAGAATAGTATTTAAATTTATTAAAAAAATATTATTAATCAAGGTGACTCTTTTTTCAGACACCTGTAGATGTCAGTAATGTCTCTTCTAGTGATGTGCTGCTGATGGTAAGACGCCTTAAAGAGAGCAACCTGTCCCTCGTGTACAACAGTCGCTTCAGTCAAGGATCGTCTACATTTCAAAATACAGAAATTGTAGCAGTCAGGAATAAAATGTAACTATCCGTTAAAAAAAAAAAATGAAACGTTTAATATTCATTTAGATATTATTTATATGCCAAGATATTTTAAGTTAAAGATAATTTAGTCCCGAGATTCAATAGAGTATTAAGAAGTCATATAAAGAAAAAAACTAGAAGAGAGAAATAATGTTTTTACTAACTTACAGAGCAATTGCGAAATCATAAATTTTGACAAGCTTGTTGCTCGTAATACGTTTAACTGATAATCTATTTCATCCCATGTATCGACAGCGGCCAGATGGCTAGCGCTCTGGCCTTTGATACCACAAGATTCAGATTCGAATCTTGGCGGTGGCATGGATGTTTATTAGTAGTTCGGAATCCATGTTAATCAGCCCAAAGTGCGCATAAAATGATCGTATAGCGACAAACCAAACAATGTATCGAGTTATTGAATTAACAGCAACTCTGATAGATTGCTACAATTTCTGTAAATTAGTAGAAGGGATCAGACAGCTATTATACCAGCTTTCGTATAATCAGGCGCTCTGTGCCATGGATGTTTGTAGTGGTTTGGAATCCACTTTTAAACCGTAGGACCGGGTCTAATTTGGTCGTAGAAGGGTAGTGTTACTAGCATATCTTCAAGCTACACGTAACCCTTGGGTAATGCTAAATGAGTAACAGCGGTGCAGTCCTTACTTATGGCATAAAGATTAATTATTTAATATTTGCCAGCTGCAATTAGAAAAAAAAAAAGCTTTCATACAACACAAATAAAAAACGTATTCAGAAGTATGAATTGTACGAAAAATTTTAAAAGTATACACTTAGAATTGTATAAATCCTCAGCATATGTTTGCCTGTACGTGTTACAAACAACCAAAGGCTCTTGCATCAAAATTTATTAATTTTTGCAGTTACTGTAAAGTTATTAGAAACATTTTATTTGCCTTCTCTTTTAGTTTTTTTTTTTTTTTTTTTTTTTTTTATGAATTTATAATGTATTCAGTAATTATGGGATATCCTGTATATGTATATTTGATAACTATCTATAAAAAATTATTGGAAAATTTTATTTTCTTAGATTATTAAATTATTTTTCTAAAAATCTAATTTTATTTATCATGAACCAAATTGTTTTATAAATTGTATTCAGAAATTTTTGTAAGGATTTTGATTTTCTGCATCAATTAAATTTAAATTTATAAAATAAACTGAATGTATCACTTCGAAATAGGGTTTAATTATCATCTGTATCATTAAAGTTATTTTTGCTTTAAAATATCGCTGGAAAATAAACAATGGATCGAAGGCTATATTTTTGAGCTTTATGATGAAAAATACACTTATTCGATTAATAAAAAAAGATAAATGGGAGGGGGAGGTTAATATTTCTACAAGTAAAAATAACATAATTAATAAAAAAAAAAAAAAAAAGAAATTTACATTTGATGGGGAAAAAAAAGGTAAAAAATTCAAAGTCGCATCCGATAATTGAAAAAATTCCAAGTCACCAAAAAAAAAACTGTCGTAAAATCTTTAAGTCACTTCAGGAACGTTAAACAAAATTGTAAAAGCTGATTTAAAACTTTTGAAAAAAGTTATTTAAAACTAATAAAAAAGTTATTGACCCAGTTGTCTCCAAAACATGTTTCACAAGTGAAAAATGGAAATATGTAATTACAATTGATGAGCCTTGGATATTTTTATCTGATTGCAACAGAAAAAGCACGATTTATTAGCAAAAAAAAAAGAAGGGGAAAAAAAAAAAACCCCTAAAATGTTTATTCAGAGAAAACAAAAAAAAAATTTAGTTAAAGGCTGTATGATTATTACTGCATTCTCTTATAACTAAAAACTTAACATAAGAAAATTAGAAAAAAATGCTAAAATTAATCCGAATTAAAATCAGAAATATGTTTTAACGTCTATTTTAAAAGAACATATACCATTACTTTACCTAAACACTCTTCACTGTGTTAAGTTTCTTTGGTATAAGGATATCAGTTATACTTCTAAACAGGGCCGGATTTAGATGAAAAGAGGCCCTAGGCTATTCTACTTATGAGGCCCTTTCACCTCCCATTTTTAAGTTTGTAAATTACATGAGAGATAATAAAATACATCATTACTGTGATATATATCAATATGTTAAATGAAACATGCTGTGATTGGCACTAATCTTTATAAAAAAAATGTGGCACGGATAATAAATAAAAAAAAAAAAAGTAGAGAACACTTATTTGGACATTTATTCTCAGCACCCTATATAGTACTTGTAACAATAAGTAATCAAACATAACACACAGCATTTACAAAGAAACAAAATTCAAATAAAAATTTTTGACTACGAAAATAAAATATGCAATAAGAATTATCACATTTTCTATCAAATTAAATTAAATATATTCAATACATTGAAGATTAAAGTAAATGCCATTCAGATAAATTTATTTCATAATAATTCGCATTTAAAGTATAAGTATGAATTTTAAGTTTTAAACTAAACCAAAAATGGAACTTTATTCAAACAAAATCCAGATCACAAAAAAAAAAAGAAAATATCAAATTGTATGTCGTTGTTCGATAATTGTATATTCAAGTATAGTTTGTCTGTACTAATCTACACCAATCTGCATTTTATTTATGCAAGAACAAACCAGAGTTTAGTAGCATAAGGCCATAGCAATCAGTGAACGTATGAATTATACTTTGGTGCAATCTAGTATATACAAACAAACAGACCCAATGAGCCGAACGCGTTGATCTTAACCAATACATTTTTATGTTTGTTTATTAGTCATATGTGTAGAACGTATCCTTATTTTCGATTCAGTGTTTACTGTTTTTAGAATAGTGTAATTCTAATTTTTCTAACAATTTGAATGTAAGCCCCTCTTGATCTTGAGGCCCTAGGCTGAAGCCTAGTTAGCCTATAGGAAAATCCGGCCCTGGGTATAAGAATATCAGTCATACTTCTAAATCTACAACTCTATATTTGGAAAAAAGATGAAATCGAAATTGTGGCTGTTCCATCTAAATGCATCCCATCCAAGTTCACCGACGTGTGTCTAATGGATTATTGAGCACCTGGACTACTAAAACAAGCTCCATAAGCGAAATCCCAAAACGTTGGATAGATTCTGGAAGATTGGGGGTAGGAGTTAAACAAAATCAATCTTGATATGTCAAGAGAAGCTCCATTAGCTTGGAAATCATGATGTAAGTGAGAGCTGAGCAAGAGGGTTATCAGACTGAACATATTAGAAAATAAAATTCTTGTTTTTGATTATAAATATATTTTTTTCAAAATCTTTGCAAAAACGAGTGAACATGCTCTGTATTTTATAATTTTTAAGTCGGAATATCGTTCAAAAACAATAGAAATTATTTTGCTTTTAAAATTGTACAATAATAAATCACGAATTAAAATAACTAAATGCAGTTACTTCGAAATTAGTCCTTGTAAAATTAAAAACACATGCTTACATACACTCAAGAGCCAAAACATTATAACCACCCCTACATTTTGCAATGAACTCGCCTGGATGACGTGGATGGCACGTGATCAGGTGGAAGTGGTATTTAACTGGTATTAATCCATGCCAAGGAGGGTTGAAGCTGTGAACTCGTTATTGACAGGTGGTCATAATGTTTTGGCTCTTGAGTGTATACAATAGCATACATACATGCTTTTACTTTAGTTACTCAGTACACACTTTAAAGCTTCAGTCAACTAACAGCAGAATTGTAGAAGGAATATCAATATTTTCAAGATTACTTTAATATTTTTTTTTTTAAATAAAGGAATGAAGAACTGGCAGCTTGGGATGAAAAAATAGCAATTGCAGAAAATGAATTGGAGATGATGAAAGATTTGAATGAAAAGTTGAAAAAACAAAGCAGGTAAATGCATCTGAAAAACTTCGTAATTCTTCCATAAATTATTGTTATTAATAATTGTGCATAATACCTGTACCATAAGATTGAATGCTTACTTGTGTAAAAATATTTTAATTGCAATTTTTTTTTTTTTTTAAATAAGCATCCTTTGATACTACAGAAAGTAGTTTTTATTTTGCTACATACATGCTTTCGTGATTTTATTTAATTTACAAGTCAGGTTATAATTTAAATATAAAAATAAAAGTTATAAAATTTAATTGAACAGAGAATCTAATTAGCACCAAACCAATGTTAAGAAAATTTTTTTTTTATAGAAATGTCAATTTCTAGTGAAGAAAAAATTTTAAAGACCTATTTATTTTATCAAAATCAGGAGTCGCTAAAAGAGCTCTAAGTCGCTATAACATTGTTAAGGATCGCTAAAGACACATTTTCAACTCAGTTTAGTAAATTGAATTTTAAGCTTATTAAGAAGACAGTAATGTGCACAGTATTATGCGTACAAGTAAACGAAGCAATCTAAAAATTTACGTAAGGTTTTTATCTTCTCATACTATAAAGCAATAAAGAAAGGATCAATAAAACGCTAAGATAGAATTAAATAAAAAACGGGAAGATTGAAGGGATCAACGATTACAGAAATTTGATGACTCCAGATCTAAAGAAAAAAATTTCTTCTATGAAATAAAATTATTTTATGGTTTCAAAGTCAAACTATTTAATTCCAACATAAATTCTACAGTTGCTAAATAGCATGATACGCACACACACTATATATGTATATATATTCCAGTCCCTTGCAATTATCATATTTTATTTTTGACAATTCGCCTACCTAATAATAACAAATTTAATTCTTTAAAATAATGTAAATTAAAAAGAAAATAAATTTGTAATATTTTTTTTGAGTACAAATCATAGGAAAAAATTTTACTCGTTGTTCAAAAATAGATTTTGAGGTAGCAATGCTGGTAATATGTGCTAAAATCATTGTTTCGGAAAGCAAGTAGTAAATTCTGCTGCGATGATGGCTCAGTTTCTTGCAAAGACAGTGATGTTTTTTGGAGTTTCCTCTAACATGATATACGGATGTGGAATGGGTTACTATTAACAGTTTTACGGAAGACATTCCATCTTATCCTTCTAGGGGACAGTGCTGACTCATACATATTTATCATAAAGTGAACACCTAATTTAACAGTTAATGGACTAACTTGCGCAAGTCAAGACTCAATGAGGAGTCGAGAGTGTCAACGCTTATACATGCTGTCACAATTGTCATTGTCGAGATGGAAATTGTGACAGCGCGCATAGACGTCTTGCATCAACGGTCAAGTTGCTTAAGATTTGTCTGGGCTTTCTCAATAAGACACATGAATGAAAGGAAACTACACTCGAAAACATTTCCAAAAGTGGCAATGTACTTCCATACAAAGAAGTTTGTATGTAGAATTGACGAGACAACAGAAGTTTTATTTATTTCTAAATTTGCATTAACGCATTTCTTTGTAGGGATTTAGAAGATGAAGAAAAAGAAAGAGACGAAGAATATAAAGAAGAGTTAAAAAAAAAATTAAACGAAATCTATAAAGTATGCACTGGCAGTGAAGTGCAAGTTGCTGAGTAAGTAGCAATATTATAGGAGGCTTAAAAATTTGCAGACCCATTCTAATCAATCTTAAAAATACTATGAACATGCACTAATGATTTTTTCTTTTTAGCCCTCTTTTAATGAGAGTTGCTATTGACCATACAATACAAGGGATTCTTGTTGAAATTAATACATATCCCAGGAAGAAAGTTAAAGAATTAATAAAAGTAATACTGCTTTAAATTTATAAGGGGTGATAAAAAAAATTTCGTTCGAAGGCTGTGTATATATACAATCCAAATTTGGTAAACCAGTCATGCAAAATCGCCTTGAGGCATTTAGGCAATCATCCTACTGTTTCCCAAGTTGAACATATACCTTTGGTAAAACTCATTTTTTTCTTCTGCTTGAAGTAGTTCGAAGCTGCTTGATGCATTTCTACGTGTGATAGGAACCATGACCTTTCAAGGACTTTTTAAGGGACCGAAGGCGTGAAAATCGCATGGGAAATTATCAAGACTTTCACTTTTTAGTGAATATAATTTCTGCCTAAAAACATTTACTACATGGGGGTAGTGATAACGGAGCAACTGGATTTGATTGGTTGGACTAGTTGCTTCATAACGAAGCAGAATCACCAGTTTTCCCATGTGTTTCCTTAATTGCACGTCGTAATCTCTACAGCGTTTCGCAGTACCGTTCCCCAGTAATGGAGACACTTGGATCCTTGAAATCAATAAGCATGTTGGTTCTGCTCTGACACATTTGGTGCTAACATAGCCATCGCTACTATTTCAGCATTTTCCATCCACACTTCAGAAATAAACGAATGCCACAAAAATCCCATGCCTCGATGTTGATACATACATACAAGCATCGGCGACACGTTAATTTGCATACACGCCCTAAAACGGAAACTTTTTTTATCGCCCCACGTGCCAATTTTAAACCTCAGAAAAATATACAACACAGGACATCCATATTAAGGAAAAATACGGAAATAGTTAAAAATGCAAGTGAGAAAAAAAAAAACATTTATTCAAAACACCAATATTCAAAATTTATACTAAAATCAACAATATTTAATTATAGAAAAATATAGCTTAATACCAAAAAGAATCACTTATTACTGGAATAGATTTAAGGATTTCCAAAATTTAATTTTTAGTGATTTTTCTATTGATTTCTTAAAATCGGAAGGATTTGTCTTATGAATAGGGAAAAAAATTGTTTAAGATCAGAAGTGTGTATAATCTGAAGCAAACGGAAATGAAAATCATTAGGCAAATACAAATATCAAAAAAAGGTTGATCGGCAAGAACTGTATTAGCAGACCAAAAAAGATCACAAAATCTATACAAAACAGGGTATGAAACATGCTGTCCAGGAAATCCATAAAACTCAACCAAAAAGAAATACTTATAACATCTTGAGGATGGCTTTGTCACAGAATACATACCCATAAACTAAGCTACTTCTACACGCTAGATTACTGTATCCAAGTCAAAGACATATCTAGTAACATATTCCACATATATTTATTTTCTGAATTGTAAAATTTTAGATAGTCGCAATCATTTTAAATGCAAATATTATATTTTTCAGATTTTCTAATATTTATATTGACTTAAAAATTATTGCAATGGTTGAATTATTCCTTTTAAAAATTAAAATATGCATAGTTCTGTATAAAGTAAAATTGTAATTAAAGCATATGTATTGAAATTGTTTAGACACTTGAAGCTGAAAAGAAACTGAGTGAAAGAAAAGCAGAAGAAGCCCTAAGAGCACAGCGAGCCACTGAAAGAATGAAGAAAGCATTAAGTCCAGCAGCAAAAAAGGTGAGATATTTGAATGATAAAAAAAAAAAGTGGAGTGTACATCAAGTGTGAAAATGGTACATTAATCACTTCTTCAAAGGCTGATGATATATCATCCGGGGATTAACTTGGAAAAACACTATTGACCCTTTGACAGCTGTTTGAAAAGATTTAATCAATACCTATAAGACCATTAGTAAATGATCATTTATTAATATTACTAACCAGTCAAGTTTAATAACAATATTGAAATCACCACATAAAACATCCTATTTTCTAGTGACTAAATTTTCAATAGCATTCCAGAAATTTTTTAGATACAGTTAGATCACAGTTCAGGGGACTTCACATCCAAAAAAAAAAAAAAAATATTTCATTTTGTCGAAATTTATAGTTTTTCATGAATTTTAATGATTCTAAGCCTTTAAACACATCAATAATAAAATTATTGTTCAGCTTCTTTTAAATTCTAAACATTATGAACTTACTTTATGGATATATGACAAACAAATCATTGTAATTTGAAAATTCCAAAGTTATTTAATGCTGAAATACAGAATTGTTCCTTTTCTTAATCAATTTAGAATGGGTATATGTATCACTTTATTTGATTAGAAGTCGACAACACATGTTACATATAAAATTCTACAATAAAAAAAATTGAAGATTTAAATATTAACTGCTTTTTATTAAAGAAAATTATTTAAGGCTCACAGGAGATTAAATAATAGCTTTGACTCTTACTTTTATTATTATCTTCACAATTTTGGCGGCATCCTGGAACTCATAAGAGAACATTATGTTTACTTATAAAAAAAAAAGCGTTAATACATATTTTAACTAATAAGAATTGTTTTTTTCTCACATTGCAGGAGTTAAAGAAAAAAGAAGAAGAAACCCAAGTAAACAAACTCATTATCATTTTCAAAAAATGTATTTATACAAAATGAAATAAACATAATTCATAAAATTTTTACAGAAATAATTATGACCCTAAAACTAACAAACTTTTTTTAAAATCCTATGCCAGACCTAGACATGACACCCAACAGTCGACCGGTAGCCCAATATAGTTCCGAATCACACACAAACAATTATATTCTTTTTGTATTATTTACAAAACCCACATATTAGTAAGTCCAGGATAGTAGTTCAAGTGGTACCACTCATGTCAGAATTAGTCAAGCAAAGTGGATAAATTGGAGAGTCTGCCAGTTCAAATCTGTAAAGGTGTTTCCTAAGATAGTCATGTCCAGTTTTTATTCTGAAATTAGCAACACCAACAGATCTAGGCAGGTCGAAAGGAATGGGATTATTCAATAAGGAACCCCATGTCTTACCAACAATAAACTACATAATAAAATTCACTTAAATATTTATTATTAAAGTGGAATGCAAAAAGAATTTTTAAATGTACCATCGTTATAATCTTTTGCTTGTTATATATATATATGTTTAGCTCAATCTATTAGCCTACATGTGGAAAAGTTACCACATATAAGTAGTAATATGTGTGAAATTTTAACTTCCTACAACATATTATTAGTTACCGATTTGCCACAAAAACCTTCATAACATTTTAAGATTAACAAATTTTTCATATAGCTTTTCGCTTGCTTTATGAATGGAAAGAAAAAGAAAAAGTTTTGTACCTTGGCACATATATCTCATGAATACTACAGAAACCCTTTGAGAACCACTGTTCTAGGTAAACGTATTGCTGTATTTGACCCGCATCCTGCGACTTCCTCCCTCTCTTTTTCCTAATTTTGTATAACCTTCATTGCAGATTTACAAAAAATTCACCCACATCATCCTCAAATTGTAAAGGATATCTCAGCTGTAGGCACAGTGATATGGCATAGTAGTAACTTTTCAGGTTCTTTTAAGTGCTTCGACACAGCAATGGATTTTACTACCAACTGATTGAGTAATCACCCTTATTCTGAGAGTGGAACATCACTGACGCTTCTGTAGCTAATAGAGGTAATCACACCCCACATTGAAACTGATTACAAATGAAATCCAGATACCATGTTCTTTTGGTATGTTTATAATTTTTTTATTTTGAAAATAAAAAAATTATAAACAATACAGGACTTGGGATTGGACTCATCGCTTTTCACATATAATACAGAATATATCAGACCCCCCACACAAAACTTAGCGAAAAACTTCAGAGCCTAATATTTTTAAAAATATAACCCTAGGACTAACCAGACTACTCAGCTGTCTTCCATGTATTCCACGCTTCTGCATACAATATCCTGGAAGCCTGATTATAAATTTTTTTAAAGCATAATTAAACTTCTTTACATAGGTGTATTGATGACCCCCTATTTCCATAATTTCAAAACTTTTCTTCCATTTGGCTCTGGAATTTCTCATTTTAAAATTTAATTTTTCCAGTTTTCTTCAAAAATTCCCTTACTTTTCTCGGTTGAATAGCCACAATGTTCTTACATTTTCACAATTCATTCTAGTAATTCATGATAGAATTTCAGTTTTTCATATTCTACATCATATTTTGAAAACATGCACTGAAACAGCAACATCATATCATTAGTGACAGGGATTAGTAAATTTTATTTCATAATAAAAGCCATGAATAAACATTTAGCATATATGTATGTATGCATTACCAGAGATTTTAATACCTTCACACTTTTGAAAATTTTTCAATTATCCATATATTTACAATAACAACACAACATGCTCCCAGTTTTAATTAAAAATGTTTATTGTCTTCCGATCGATTTTTGTACATTAAAAAAAAAAAAAGCAATTCATCAGTGAAAAAGAAATGATTTTATAATACAAAGAAACTATCATCTATAAGGCCGCCCTTATTTCAAAAAGGGGGATTTATTTATTTATTTTTTTTACAAAATTTGCACACAATACAAACACAAATTTTAGTTTTTTAATTAGAAAAACAATATACAAAAGTAAAATGATATGAACGTTCAAGTTTGGTAGAAATTATCAGATCCTATTTCATCAACCTATAAAATAAATAGAAGTAAACAATGATTAAAATAAATAAGTAAATAAATAAATATAGCAATACAATTTTATTTAGTTATAATAATTTACATGAAAAGGTTATCTGGCTTTTACTGAATATTTTTTGGGATTAATTAGTATCATAGAAAGTATGAGGATGGTCAAAAGAAATCCATGCAAAAAGGAAAATATCTTTCAGAATAAATAGCGCTGGCGAAGCACTTTAAAATGAGCATTTGCATCTATAATCTTATTGTGTTTGAATATTGGCAATCATTTCTTCATATTGGGGAACACATGTCAATTTGAGAGTCAAATCAGTAGAAGGGGAGATAGTAACTGAAAAATATTTGAGTCAATTCAGATATTTATCTTGTAGTTTCTACTTTCAAATGAACCAATAATGATACATAGTAGATACATGCATATAGCACCAATAATGTTATCCTTTCCCAAAACAATCTATGAAGAATATTCTTTATAAATTCCCAAAAGACAATTATAATAATTTTCGTAGTTGAAGGGAAATCTTTTATGCAGATATTCAATTGTTAATTCATTTCTCAGATTGCTCCTTGATTTCAGATATGTGTAAGCTATCCATATTTTATCCACAGTAAAAAAAACATCAATGTAATGCCTAGTCTTTATGATTTTGTTGAAATAACATATCAACCTTGGGAAAACGGTACCCGATTTCATTTTTAACAAACCATTAGTGTGACAGCATCCTTCTCACAGATAACATTCTTATATTTAAATATTGACGTAAAATATTCATTAAAAAATTATCAAAATCCTAGTTATCTCAAAACCTCAATCTTTAATGAATCTTATGACGCATTAGAGATCTTTTGAAAAGAGGTCTAAACACAATATCAGAAATGTATAACATAATGAACATACAATCATTTATGAACTATTCCAATTGAAAATATAAATTCTCTATAATGTTTATAAAGTTTCTGTCTGCTGAAACGAATTCTCGACAGAGTAATAGACCTATTTGGTACACACTCCTTTAAGAGGCGCTGCTCACCAAAAATAAATTCAATAAGCAAAAGATATTATTTTTATTTCCAATGTCCTTTCAAGCCCCCTTTCCTCATGATTATTTCAAAAGCATGCAATACTGTTTAAGATACATTAAAACATGCATGTTTATAAAAACATTAAGTATGAAAAAAATTTGATGTTATTATGTTACATGCATTGTGCTTAATTCGATAATAAAAAAAAATTGAAATGGACAGTGTTTCTTTAAAAGTAAAGGTAAAATGTTTGCAAATCTCTGTATAATGAATCCAAGTAATAATAGATCATATACACTAGAAAACATTATTGTGCACATTAATATGTAAGACAAAAAAATCCTATCAACATGTACTTGGACTTAAAGCATATAAATTCTGTATTGCCCACATTAAATTAAATAACTAAATTTAAAGCAAATTATTAACTTTTAAATTATGGAAACAAATTTATGAACTATATAATAAGCTAAAAAATTTTAGAAAATGAATATGAATGGTTTTGCTAATAGTTAAATTGCTGAAATAAAACTTATTGGATATTCAAAAAAATAATTATAATTAGTATTTTCTAAAAAAAATAAAACATTTGTAAACCTTTCATAATTTAATTCAAGAGCCCATAATTAATGTAAACAACTTACTTTAATATATAACCTTTTTTTTTGTTTCTTTCTACCGTTTTGCTTGATTTTCTTTAAGGCTTGATCGTTCAAATGTAGATGCTCCAATCTGCTTTTGACTATTTGATGGAATTTGCTTTTTGCTACTTATTTGATGCAATTGTAATTCATGAAGATTTCTTTTTAAGCAGTTATTTTCATTTTCCATGTGTTTCAATTTTTGCTTTAAAGAATTTAATTCTTTAAGAGCATTAATAAGTTCATTTGAACTTGCATAATGTTCTTCAGCTTTTTTAAAGTCCTCACTCAACTCTTCTACCTGAAATAAATTAAAAATGTATAAATAAATTAACATAAAATTTAAAGTCAGTTAGTAAAGCTACTATCTTATTATTATGCATTATTCCAGAAACTGCTTTAACCAGACAAAATTTAAGTATTACAATTAATCCTTTAAATAATACTGAAAATTCTGAATAAATAACATTGAAGTTTGCATAATATTGAATAAAAGAGGAAAAAAAAAAAAAAACTTACTAACCATTTTTCTTTTAAATAGCAGATAAATATAGATATTAAGTCAGATTGAAATTTTTGTGGATTATGTTAAATGGAAGGGAGAGAAAAAGCATTGAAGGCAAAAGAAACACACATTTTTAATTATAAAATGTTGCAATTTTTTTTTTTTTTTACTTTCTACATATTTAAAAAAATTACTCGAACTAATTTTCAATACTTATTATCTTTGGGAAACCATCATTAAGTTTCACTCTGCTTTCTATAATAACAATTTGCAAAATGTTATCAATACTATTAATGTATGTAAGTAGATAACAATTATTATAAATAAACAAAAGTAATAAATACAAAACTATTTTAAGCGTATACTTACAAGCTTTTGTTAAAAAAATTTTTCAACATAGTAACAAGGAATTTAATAATTGTATATATTGCCTATAGCTTAGTGAATCCCAAAATATAAATTCATTATTTTTTTTTAGAGTGTATTTTTTATCAATACTTACTTCTTCCTCAAGACATCTTTTTTCTTCCCCAAGACTTCTGTTTTTTTCCTCAAGTCGTCTTTTTTCTTCCCCAAGACTTCTGTTTTCTTCCCCAAGATGTCTTTTTCTTCCCCAAGACTTCTGTTTTCTTCCTCAAGGTGCCTATTTACTTCTTCAAGACGTCTTTTTACTTCCTCAAAGTTTCTTTTCTCTTCTTCCACATTCATTGTTTTTTCTAGCAGATTCATCTTTTCTTCCTCAAGACATTTCATTTTTTCTTCAAGTATCTTAATAGACTTTTCCGTCTGTTCAGATGTAGAAATAATTTTACAATATTTTTTTTCTAGTTTACAATATTGCCTTTTTATTAATTCATATTTCCATTTAAAAGTTGTATCTGAATCTGTGGACTAAAGAATGATTCCATTAAACAAATTGTTTTCACAAACATTATCAATACTACTTCAGCAATACACAATCATTTTCTTAACATATACAAGATTCAAATTACTACTAGCAATAACATGAAAAAATCATTAAATTTTAAAGATAAAAATTATTATAGCTTAATCTATTTCATATTTTTTAAAAATAAGACAAAATTTAAAATCAAAAAATTTATTCGGTTTTATATTTGCAATTTGTTAAAACAAATTTAGTTTAATAGTGAATGTATTTTTTTTTTTTATTATGCATACATTAAAATAAAAACTCAAAATTCACTTAAAATTATTCACAATTGCTTAAAAGATTAATACAAACATGCAACCCCACCCCCTCCTAATATTTCCTTGATTTTTAATTGTTTGGTACAGAATCACCATATTTAACTGAAACAAGGAGTAACAATAGAACAATGACAATAATAAAAAAAAAAAAAAAAAAATCTATTTTTACATACCTCTGAATTACTTTCATTAGCCTTTGAAGGAAGAGCATTCATTTTTTCTACATTTTCAATTTTTTGAAATATTTTGCTCAGGTTAGAAATGAATTCATCAATCTGGTTTTTAATTTGCAGCAAGTCACTTACGAGAGTGGTTTGGGCGTAGTCATTCTTTTCCAAAAGATTTCTACTAAAAGTTGTTTCAAGAATAGACAAGTTAGATATATCTCCTGGAGAAATCACAGAACTGTCTAACTTTTGTTTAGATTCCCAATAAAGTTTCAAATTATTTACACTATCCTTGATAGACATAACAAGCTTGTAAACAACAATTTCATTCTTAAACTTATTTGAAACTATATTAAAAAATTGTTTTTAATTTGTCGAAGATATCTGCATGAAATTTCTGTTCAGGATTTTGTTTCCAATAAATTATTAATGATATTAAATCAGACTTAATTTCTTGAAAATTAGAATTTTCAGAACAATTTTCAACTGCACATAAAATTACATTCAGAATAATTGAAATGAAATTCATAGCATTATTCAGAACATTTCTAATTTGTTGAATTTCAGATTCTAAGCTGTTATTTACTGATTTTTGAGTTTTTTGTAAGCACTTCTTTTAGATCTGCAATTTCTGTTAATAACTGCTGTTTCTCTTTAGATTTCACTGCAATGTCATTCATTGCATTTTTTAAACGACAAGTAAGAGTTTCCACTTCTTGTTTAAAAGCATTTTTAGTTGCTTTAAAAGCAGAAATGTCAACTGATAGTTTTAAATTATAATTTTTTATTTTCTCCATTTCCATTAAATGCTTTTCTAGTTCTTCAGTTAAAGCTGTGATAGAATCTTGTTTTTTATTTAATTCTTCGGAATTAGCAATCTTCAAACTATACAGATCATTTAAAGAAAGGCCCAATTCTTTATTCTTTATTTCTAGACTCATATTTCTCTTACGGAGCTTGTCTGTTTCTAATATGATCTGATTAAATTGCTCATTTAAGTTCTTTTTTTTCAGTTTCCACATCTGTTAATTTTTTCAAAATTTCAGATTTTTCTACTTCAACTAATTGAAGCTTTTTAATATTATCATCTAAAGTGGATTTCATCATTGTAAGTTCTTTCAAATGAAATTCTTGCTTTTCTCTTTCGTGTTTTTGAATTTTAACGTTTGAATGCTCCTTTTCAATATCCACAATTTTATTTTGCAACTGCTCAATAATTCGACTACTTTTTTTTAAATCAGTATTTTTCTTTAAAATAACTTGTTCATGTTCTTGTTGCATGATTTTCAAAGTATTGACTTTATTTTCTAAAGTGTCATTGGTTGACTTCAAATGATCGATGTAGCTTTCAGAATCAATTTTTTGCGTTTCATATTTTTCTAGCTTCAATAGCAAATCATTTGTCGCCTCTTTCTCCCTGTTATATTTTTTTATTGACAATAGAAATTTCTTTCTCAATATGAGCAATTTGCTCCTTAGAATTTTTCAATTCTTCTATAATATTTTGCTTTTCTTTATATACATTTTTCAATTCTTCTTCAATATTTTCAATTGTTAAATTTAAGGAATCATTACACCTTTTGAGCGAATCGATTTCTTTTATGCAATTCATTAATTATAGCTTTTGATGATTTTTTATCAGCACAATCTAATTCTACGGAGTGGCTAAAAGTTTGAGAAAGATTTAGACTTAATTTGTTAAGATCTTTTTCTTCTTCAAATTTTGCAATTGTACTATTTAAAAGACACATTTTGTTTTCATGTTCCTTAATTAAGCAAGTTTTTTCATCAATACATGAATTTAGAGATACTATTTCTTTCTCTTTGCAAAGAAGACAAAATTCTAGCTTTTCATGTTCAATAGACAGAGATAAAATTCTTTCTTCTAATTCATAATTTTTTTTTTTATACTCATCAAGAGTTTGGGACAATTTAAAATTTTTGGTTTCAAGTTTTATATTTATAGCATTTTTTTTTTTTCTTCAACTGCATTGGACAAAGATGAAGCTTTAGTTTCCAATTCATGAATTCGGCTTCTACATTCATTTAGAGAATGGGACAAGTCACAATTTTTGGTTTGAGATTGCATATTTATAATATCATTTTCTTCAATTGCACTGGAAAAATATGTTAACTTTTCTGTTTGTTTGTTTTTCAAATTCACCAATTCAGTATTGTGAGCTGCAAAATTCTCATTACACTGACTGATCGTCATTTTCAGTTCAGAGTTTTTATTTTGCAATTCTTTGTGAAATGCCTTTAACTCAAATTCATGTTGTTTGATTTCACATATATCTTTTTCAAGTATGCATCCAGCATTAATTAATTTGGCAATGCAGTCAAGACAATCTTGTAATTTAAAAGTGTTATGAGTCGATATATTTATATCTTCCCCCATGATACAATCCTTACAAAAACAAATATCATTAAATATTTCTCCAAATAACTTCATTTTTGAAAATTCAATAGTATCTTTATTTAAATTCTTGAAGCACATTAAGATTTTGCTAACATCTAAGGCCATATTTTTGAATTTTTCTTTTTGTAGAAAGGTTTCTCCTAAATCTTGTTCAATTTCTTCAATGGTGGCATTAAGTAATTTTTGTTTCTCCTTTTCTATTTTTAAAGAATTTTCAAGAGATTTAATAATTTTATCATCAATTTCAGTTGGAAGTTTAACTTCTACTTGTTTGTTTACCTTTATAATTTTCTGTTTGTGCTTGTATTTATGTTCTAATAGCCTAATAATTGTTTCAATATCACATTTATCAAATTCCAAAACATTGCAATAATTTTTCCAAAAACCTATCTCATTAATAGTGCTATCTTTTAAATTTAAGATATCTAGGCAATATTTTTTTAAAATATGAAGTAGAGGAGATGAAAATTTAGATGAAGTAAGATACTTTTTTAAATGGAATGAAGATAAAGAAAAATTGACAGACAAAAGATTGCTACAATCATTATTTATATTACAACATGCTTTCCATGCCCATTCTGCTAAAGCAACAGCAAAATTTAAAAAAGAAAGGAATTTCTTGAGCATTTAAAGTATCTAAAGCTTTTTTTGCAATTAATTTTCCTTGGAAGAATGTAGTTAAAAATTTTTTATCCGACAGACTATCTGATTTTGAAGGAACTTGAATTTTACTAAATTTCGTTAGATATGATAAATAGCCAGATTTTGGAATAATACAGAAATGTAGGCTACTATTGTCAATGCTTGTATAATTGTCAAAGAAATCAGAACTTCGATTGATGAGAGCTGAATCTTTTTCAAAAGTTTGAGAGATGGAAAACATAATATGGTTAAAAGAGTTATTACACAAATATAAGAAGTCTTTCAGTGTAAAGTAAAAATCTTTAGGAAGTATTTTCACAAGCATGGTTTTATTTTGCACAGTGGAGAATATAAGTTAACAAACTTGATTTTAAAATACCACAGAAGTAATTCATGAACTTTTTTTAAAAGTTGAGTTTTTCTAAGTTTTTTTTTTCAAAAACAAGAAAACCTTCCATGTATTATTCAACTGCATACTATTAACTAATTGATGATAGCATAAAAACTGAAATATAAAAATTAAATAGTTTAGTATAATATAATAAAATAAACATTTTATAAAAATATCCAAAATAAATTAATTAAAGTATAATAATGAGCATCATATAAGCATTTCATAACAAAAAAAACTTAAAAGAAATTCTGCATTAAATTTTAATTAAAAATTAAACAGTAATGCCAAAAGTAAATTTATAATTTTAAAATACACATGTTTTACAAATGCAAAATATTCAATCATTATTAAAATGATAATAGATTTCCTTAAAAAAAAAATACTGAACCTTTAAAAACTTAGAATGAAAATAATTCCAGTAAATTAATTAAGTTTGATAGATTAATCTTAATTAAATAAATTGACGATTAATTATTTTTAATGTACCATTTAAGTAAAATTTTTGATGGGTTCCTTCCATGATTTCCCTTATCTACAAAATTTAAATTCTGTTTGGTCTTAATTCAAATCTCTCCACAGATTTTATCTAAATTTCAGAAGAACATGTAATTTAGCATGTGGAAAATCATGAATTGAATGCAATAAGTTTTGGATTAGAATATTACAATCATCAATTCTGCATTAAAATTATATGTAAAATTAAAAATATAAGGATTAATTTGTGTAGTTAAGTTGAGCAATTCATGCCAAATTCAATAAATTTTTTAAAACCATATTATTTATCTGGATTGAAAATAATATCAAGCAAAATTTTATTTTTCATTCTAAAGATGCTTTAGATAATTTACAATTCATTAAGAATAAAACATATGGGGGCCTAAGCAGGTTCAAATGTAATTATTTTTTTTTACTGACAACTTTCATCTTAAAAATGTAATTGAAAATGATATAATTGCTAATTTTGTATAACTCTTCCTCACTTTTTTTTTATGTTTTCTCATTTATTATTTTAATGGAACATTCAGGTCTCATTGCAAAAATACCAGATATGTAGTCTTTTAATGAATAGAACACTTTATACAATTTATTGTTTACTTCATTTCCATATATAAAGGATCAACATAAATAAATTATAACAATTTACTTCAAACGTGTAAGTGTTCTTCATTTTACTCAAGGTTTTATAGCATGTTTTGATTTGAGCATTGTTTTTGTTAACTTTAGTTAGTAGAATGAGAGGACAAATTTTTGTCTTTGCATCAGTTATATTTATGTCTGGAACATAATTAAATTTGTTCCACGATTTTCGGTTAAGTATAAAAATTATATTCATTCATTAAATAAAATTATATAATCTAAACATATTTTTATTTTTAAAGTTTTGAAAATTAGTTCAATAATTATTATATTATAATTATGTACAGTACTTATTTTGAGCATAGACCTTGAAATTAATATCTTTATTTATTGATTAGTTGATTTTTATTTGCATAGAATTTTATGAGACTAACGAAAGCGGAATACATCTCTTATAATTCTTTTTAATTTTAACCATGCAATTTCATTTGAAATCTTTTTTCAAGTTTACTTATGTAAAATATGTTATTTATTGAAAACTGACAATGACAGTTTTATAATATAGCATCTATGTCAATAATAAACTAAAATACTTACAAGAATACCTGAAATACATTCAATAGTTAACAATACTTACTTTACAATTTTCTAGTCGAGTAATTAAATTATTTTCCAATAAACAAATTTCATTCATGGAGTGAATTGAAAATTTTTGTAAGGCTTCAGAAAATTCTCTTCCTTGAAGTGTTTGAAATTTAGGAAAATAAAATGACGGAGATTTGATCCTTTCAGCTTGTACTGGAGATAAACATCTTTTATTCTGAGAAATGCTCCTGCTAGTTGCATTTTTCAGCTGCAATAAAAATTTTCCTCAATAAATATAAATTATATTGAATTTTAAGCAAGCATAATGAAGTATATACAATAAAACTGCATACAAATATTTATGCAGTAAATTTGTTTTCATGTTAATAATGTTCCACAGAATTTAAATAAATTTTCATTTTAAATTATTATTTGCTAAGTCCAGTATTTGAAACACCACAGGTACCAATTTTCATACACTAAAAGTCTATAATGCAACACATTGCAATATTATTGGAAAAAAATTTAAATTTTAGAAAGGGGGAAAAAATTATGGAAGTTGGGGGGAAAAAACTAGGAAAAGAGAATTGGAGAAAAGTAAATATTCAAAATTATTTAATTTCAAAAATTTATTAACACAACAATGTTGCTGGCTATTGAGAAAGAACAATCTATTATTGAACATTTTAGAATATATATATATATACATAAGTTTACATAAGAAATAACTTTTGTGCTGTGTTTTTCTAGCACCTGAAAACTTGTTTTTTAGAAAGCTTAAATAATCAAGATGAGCATCTGCTTCAAAATCTGTAATGAGTAATACCATTATTTGTAAATTAATTTTTAAAAGGGAAAATTTTATTAAATAATCAAAAAATAATTATAATTAAAAAGCATAAATTAAATTTTTTTGCTTATACAAAGGATAATGTATAAAAATTAAAAAAAAAAAAAAAAAATTAACAGACATTTATACAAAATTTATTAATAAGAATACTGAGGACAAAATATTCCTTACATAGCTCTTTAAAATAATTCATTTATTTTTCTCACGATTTCTTAAACCCAGAAGAACATGTCTTTTTATAGGAAAAACAATTTCATAATAGGAAATGTGATGGTAAATCAGAAGCCGAGGCAAATATACAATAATAAATTTAAACAGATATTATTCGTTAGAAGACTTTTTGCAACATGGAAATAAACAGTATAGATTGGAAATTATTAAGGAAAACAAAATATTAATAATGCTTACTTCACGGCAAATTTTTTGAAACTGCCATTTCATGATCTGCCCGTCTAACATCTCCAATATTAGAAATCAACAGAAGTTGGAGTGTCAATATTACTTTTTTTCAATTCTCCAATACCCAATTCTAACAAGTTTATTTTATTGGCTTCACAGCCTAATTGTTTATATATAGCCTGTTTCTCCTTCTCAAGTAATTGAAATTTCTTTTGCAAAATTTCTTCATTAAATAAGAGATCTTTCACTTTAGCTTCCAGAAGTTCATTTTCAGATTTGGCAGTAAAAATTTCATCTTGCAATTTCTGAATAGTCCACTGATATAAAAAAAGTACATTAAAAAATATACTTGATTGAAAATAAAATCAAAAGACAGCTGAAATATGTTAAAAGGATATGAAGAATAAATGAAATTGATAAAAAACAATTCATTTCTTCAAGATCAGAGAGAAAATAAAAATAGGAGCAGTAAATCTCAAAACAAAATATTTAATATTAATAAAACTAAAAGAAAAATACTCAAAGGTTTTTAGAAATTAATAGACAGAAGTGAAATACTTTGTAACACAATCAGTTTATAAAGAAATTTCAAAGGAAAAAAATGCTCTATAAATAACAATCCAAAAAACTAAACAATCATATATTGTATAAAATAAATACATAATATTAAACACCAAATTGTACCTTTAATATGATAGGCTTATTCCCAATTTTAATATTTAATTAAAAAACTAAAAAGAAAGTCCTTTACAAAATAGACATTAACATTTCATTGTGACTAAATATAATCAAAAAATGTAAGAACAAAACCTAATCTGATTATAATGTTGTTCATGTAAGTCTTCTATTTGATGATAAGCAAACAATTTTTATTTGATAAAACACCCCCATTTTTTATTGTAAAATCACCCAATTTCACCAATTAAAGAGCATTTTACCTATAAATTCTATAATTTTAAAGTTCAGCTAAAATTTATCTAATAAGAGAAATAATTTGTAAAACAACATAAGTTTAAACATTATGAGCTATAATTGGCAAATTACAGCTGAATTTCCATGAGGAAAACAGATCTGAAACACAAGCCACAACTATAAAATAACTCAATCTGAAACTTTTAAAAGATTCTCAATTTAAACAATGAAAACAAGACAATACAGGAAAAACAATGTACATTGGAGGCCAAAAATTTAGTATCATTTTCAGGTTAAGAGAAAGTTTGAATTTCATATAATATTTTCAATATCAGAATTGATGTAATTAAAGTGTATTAATTATATGTTCAAATTTTTTTTTTTTGATGGTTCCAAATATTTAATAAGTTAATGTGTAGATTCATGTTATTGATCAACATATCAAAAATTTGATAAATACCTCTGAAAAAAATTAAAGAAAATCATAGCAAGTGTTAGATATTTTTAAAAAAATATTTACAAACTAAAGAGCATAAGAAACACAAAAGAGTGATTCAAAAATGAACAAAAACTTGCAATGCTATTTTTTTATTTAATGACACCTACATAATTGAGGGTATTCAAAAAAATTTTTATCAACCACAGAGAACTTATTTGATTTCAAGTCCCAATTATAATTTCAATAAATTTTTATTTCCCACCTAGCTTCATTTTTAAGTTTTTAAACTTAATTTAATATCAGTAATTTTCAATCAGTTTTGTATCTGAACGCCATCTAAGTCAAAGTTCTTTGACCTAAAATGCAGAAAAACATCCTTTTACCTCTTTTGTTTACGATTAAGTGGTTGTCAAATTAAAATAATAATTTTCATTGAGGCACAATTCCTTTGTTGAAAGAAGCATCTTGTTTCAATTGCTTTAATGTATTGTTAAAAATGTTTCATTCTAATGACAATGTGCAGTCATCCTACATTCGTTGAAACGAAGCGCCAGAACATTTTAATTGGATGTTTAACTATGACCTTTAAATGGCCATAGCTAAAAAAAACTTAATACTTTACAAGTATTAAACAATTAGCAATACTGTTTTTAAAGTGCAAATAAATTGTAGATGAATTCACTAGGGATGAAAATAAATTTACTGCAAGATTTATATGTCCAAATATCACCACACATGGCATATTTTATTAAAATTTGAAAGATGAATTACTGAGAAAATCATTAACATTAATAAAAATTTCCAGTTACAAAGAACATTTAAAGACAACAAAATAAATACCTTGCATTCACTTTTCTCATTTTCAATTTGTTTCAAAAGTTCGTCGAGTTTAAATTTTTCAAAACAAGTTCATCTTCAAAAGATGCCTTTAATTTCTTGATATCAAATTCCAATTTCAATACAGTTTGATTGGATGTTTCTAGACCGTCATTAAGATGAAGATTTTCCTTTTCTAAAGCTTGCAACACTTCTTTAGAATGATTTTCTTTTGTTGTAATTTCTTGGTACTGAAGATTTAAATCAATAAAATTCTGTTCTTTAATGGATAGCTGGTCTTCCATGTCTTGAATTTTACTCTAAGAAAACATTATCATTAATTTATTAAAAGAGAAATACAAAAATTTAAACACATTAGCAGATATTAATCAAAGTAGCCAAGTTTCACCTCATTGCACAATTTTGATAATTATAATATAATGATATTATTTATGCAATTAACTTCATAAATAATAATTTAAGACTAATTAAAAATTTATTCATATATATATATATATATATATATACACACATATAAATAAATTACATCACACATGGGAAGAAAAAAAACATTGAATGCAATGAAAAGTATCCAACATTGAACAAATAAATACAGATATTAAATTCATGGTACCAACTAAGAACTGGGTTAGAATTATTTAATCAAGTCTGTTTTATTAAAAATTTCTTTAAAAATGCATATATAAATTGTTCTTTTGAATATTTAATTAAAAAAAAATGTTTTGATTTTTGAATAAGATCAGATAAAAATAAAAAGGAAATTTGGAAGGGGGGAAAAATCATCTTCTCATGGTTGCTACAATGAAAGATTTATTAAACTGTTAATACAACACTATTAAACCTTCTGCACACAAAAGACTATATCTTCAATATTTTCAACAATTGAAGTAATAGAAAAAAATGGTGATAAAAAGAATTGCATAAAATTACAGGAAAATTATTTATGTTTCTCTTAACCAAAATGGATGCATATAAAGGAGGAAAAAAAATCAATTCCAGTCAAAATATGTATAACAAGAATCTGCAAGGATCAATTGAGATGTAAAACTGTATTTTATAAATACTGTTATATTAAAGAAGATGGAATTTTTAATATATCATTATATTTTAACATATTTAAAATACATTTCATATTAAATAATAATTAATTTTAATTTTTATCAGCATACATATTCTTTCCTTAAACAATGTCACCACAACAGATACCAAATTAAGATTAAATAATTGTATACAATTTATTCACAAATCTTAAATCACTAGGGATAAAAATAAATTTACTATTAAAAATTAAAAGATTTTAATATTTTAAATAAATAACATCATTTAAAAAAATATATACATTTTAAAAGGAAATATTTTAAGAAAATATACAGAATATTTATTACTTTTTAAAAACATTTAAGACAACTAAAGATAAAATATATAATAAATACCGTGAAATAATTCTTTTCATTTTCAATTAGTTTCATAAGTTCATCTATCTTTGAAGATTTCAAAATAAGTTCCTTTTCAAAAGATGATTTCAATTCATTGATATCAAATTCCAACTTCAATATCATTTCATTGGATGTTTTTATTTCCCCAGTGAGATGAAGATTTTCCTTTTCTAAAGTTTGTAGCATTTCTTTTGAATGTTTTTCTTTGGATGTGATTTCTTGAAGTTGCAGATTAAAATCAATAACATTTTGTTCTTTTAATGATAACTTGTCTCCCATCTCTTGCATTTTACACTGAGAACATTAATAGTAAAAAACTTTAGTAATTATATTAATGCATTAATTATTTACCATCCAATTAAAATAAAAAATTTCTTTGAAAATATTCCAAAGCATAAAACAAGAATACAAAAGATAAAACACAAGGAAATAGTCAAAATGATTAATTTTTTTATAAAGAATTGAAAGCCAGATTACTTTACAATTGAAAACCAGGAAAACATAAAAATTCAACATTTTATCATCTATGTTTTTTTATCTTATATCTTATGCTGAAATTTATTTAATTTTCTAAAATGCTAATTAATATTTGCAAAGTAAAAGGCCTTATGTACAGTAAATATTCAACAAGATAAATTAAATGACAAAAACAAACATGGGAATTGTTTAAAATTTTACAGCATAGGAAAAAAATTCATGCAGTATAGATTTAAGATACATGTGTTAAAATTATTACAAATTAGATTTTAAGACGGAAATATATATGTATAATATATATATATCTTTTTTTTTTGTTTGTTCTATAATCTGCACAGTATTTCGAAATGAAGAAATAAGTGCAAAATAAACTTATTAAAAACTCTTATGAATAACCATATTTAACTTTTCCATTAAACCCTACCCTGCTGTATGCTTGATAATAAAGAAAAAAAAAAAAATGTAATTTTCTATCTGTGAACTATTTTTAAAAAAAGAACTGAAGAAAACTTGCAAAAGTTAGTGCAATTTTTAATTAACAAATTGATTGAAGTTTTTCAATTGCATAAGTAATAGACAAAAATGTGTGTGTGTTTTTAATTCTCTAGAGGTATTGTTTTTTTCTATAGTTAATTTTTTTTTTTTTTCCATAGTCAAAACTATGAGAATATGTAGCATTTGACATCTCTGAATATGCATTACTTTATCAGTACAAAGATAAAAATATATACTAAAATGCATAAATGAACAAGAAAATACCTCCAGTTCTTCTTTACATATTGCATACTGTAAGTTGAGTTCTTCATATTCAAATTCTTTTAGAGAGAGTGCTTCTTCTAAAGACGATATAGATTTTTTAAACCTCTTAATATTTGATTCAAGTTCTGAAATCTTGTTAGAATCACTTTTTGATTGGATTTCAAGTTCTAGCTTCACTTTTCTAATATATTCACTTCATCCTTCATCTTATCCAATTCTGAATAATGTTCTTTAGCAGATAATAATGTGCACTCTAACTCTTGTATTGTAGTCTAAAAATAAATAAATATAAATAAAACTGCACAATTATTAAATTGGGATATTTTAATGAATAGTGATAATTTTGTGTGTTGAATACAACAGAATCTATTCACATAAAAATATCCAGGTCAGTAAACATTAATTTATGAAAGGTAAGATGAAATTTAATTTTATGAAAAATATATTAACATTAAAAAAATCAAAATTCAAATGCTTGATACAAGTTTAATAGATATGTCAATAAAAAAATGTATTTCTTTTAAAATTTGTAAAAAAGTATAGAACAAATACAAAATGTAAATGAAAATATTCAATTCGAAAGTTCTTAAAATCTTAGAAATTAATACAATTAAAAAAAAAAAAAATTAAACAAGTAGTTAATGTTTTGACTTCAGATATACTACTTAAATTAAAGAATTATATATATATATCAGATTTATACATATGATAATTATATACATTTCAAACCAATTGTTTGCTTTTTTAAAAATCTTTTCCCTGTCAATATTTATTTGTCTATGATCATAATTAAACTTCTTGAACAAAATCTAAAATTAACTTAAGCTTTCATTTAAAAATATGCTGTAAAAAATATTTTTCAACAATATTTCATATATCTATATATAAAGAAACAGTACTTTAATTTGTAAATTTGAATACAAAAATATATTATATTAATATCTTAGTCTTATTTTAAAAAGGAATACATATTATTATTATATATTATTATATTGTTCTATAGGAAAAGGAAAAAAAAAAAAAATAGTATCGTAGTAAAATAAAAATAGTAGTAATAGTATCATAACCAGAAGAGCTTTTAATAGAATGTCTAACTAGCGCTATTTCTTAAATTAAATATACAAACAATTAATATAAAGAAAATTACTTGAAGTTTTATTTTTCCGTTGTCATTTCATCTAATTTCAATAGTTTATTTTGTAATTCTTTTTGAAGAAATGCATTTTTTTCAATAAATTCTTCAACTTGCATTTCAGCTTTTTTTGTTTTTTCTATTTCCGCATTTAAAGAAGAAGCCATTTCTTTCTTTTCTACTTCAAATAATTTCAATTGTTCTTCACTAGATGAATCTGTCACAGCTAATTTGTTAACCAAATCTTGAAAATTTTCTTGCTCAATTTGAGAAGCCAACAGTTTACTTTCAAGGTCTTCAATTTTGTGCTGAAAAAAGAAAAATCCTTCACTTAAATTTAAAAATAAATAAATATTAG
The DNA here is from genome assembly GCA_021605095.1 of Caerostris extrusa. NCBI lineage: Eukaryota > Metazoa > Arthropoda > Arachnida > Araneae > Araneidae > Caerostris > Caerostris extrusa. Next base: position 100,950 of record BPLR01021711.1, on the reverse strand, counting down.
CACTATTAATGGAATTAGAAATCTTAAAACATAATTAGCAAAAATTATGATAGAGAAAAAAGAGTGCACTAAATTTCTATATTCCTTTTAAGTTCGTTATATATCTCATACTCAGATATATACCCATATACACAATGCAATCATTTACTCAAACTACATGCTTTTGAATGAAATATTTATCAAAAATTAAACATTTGATATCTAAGCAAATTACCAAGGATAACACAAAATTAACACACCATTTGACTCAACATGTTTATTTTAAATAGTATCTTCATACATAATAGGAAAAAAAATTCATTATTTCCTTGTTAATATTTCTAAAAAGAAAATTATAAAATATTTAAAACTTCCTTTAAAACAAATTAGAATAATTTTTATTTAATACAAGTAGCTGTTAGTTCACTAAGCTAAAATTAATCAACATTTAAATTGTCTTTTAAGAACATATTTTTGAAACATAAAAATAAAATCTCAGAAATTGAAAATAAAAAATGAGCTGCCTAATCATTTTTTTTTCTCTTCAAATAAAACTTGAAATATGCAATAAAGGGGGAGGGGGGATCCATTTTATAAAAACTTTCTTACTTTTTAAAATTTATAAAACTAAAGATACTTAATAGTAAACATATACACGAAATTTTACAATAACGAGGTTTCTTAAAACTGATATTCAATAAAATATAATTGCAAGAAAATAAGTTTTATATTGTTAAGAAAAACTATATTAAATATTGAAAAACATTTTTACCCTTTGTTTAAGTATATTCGCGAAATTTCTGTCCACATTCCCACTTCCACTGATTTAAAGGATAGTTGTTTTTTAAGTTCAGTTGTCTCTTTGCTAAGTTGTTTATTAGTTAGAGCAAGTGAAATTAATTTATTTTTCGGTTGCCAAAACATTTATCATCTCATTTTTCTCTTTTTCTATTAATTTCAATTTTTCTTTTTAGTCCTTCTTCACGAACTGAAAAATCTTCCAATGTAAGTTCTAATGCCAAATACTGTGCTTGCAAAGATGATAATTCATTTTTTAATTGCTTAACATAAATCTAAAATAAAAATAATTGTAAGTTAAAAAAATTGTTTTTTTAAAAGCAAACGGTATATATATAAAGTGCACCACACATTTAATTAAATCTTTGTAAGATTTTCCTTATTACTTTTTTCCATTGATAGAATTAAGTAAAAGAAGTAGAAGATACACATATTAACAAAAGCAAATAGATTTAGAAACATACTTTCAGTTATTCATAAATAAAGTTCATATAAATTTATAAGCATATTATTTATTACATAGGACTATAGTAAAACTGTTCAATCATAAGTCAAAAAGTTTAAACCATTCATTTCAAATAATCCTTAAGTGGAAAAGCGAAATTATGAAAACATTTTCATGATCAAATTATTAATGTAAAAAATTAAAAAATGTTGTTCTGCTTATCAATTTATTTCCAATTTAATTATAAAATGCTTCAGAATGAAAGTTAATTTATTTAAAACTATTAATTTTTTAAACATTTCTAGAAATTGCCTTACATACAATACTTTCAACATTTATTTTTTAATAAAGATATTACATAATTTAATCAAAATAATTTTTTTATGATTTGATTTATAAAAAGACTTGGAATACAATAGCTGCTCTGTGTAATAAAATAGAAAAAAAAAAAAATAATGTTTCTTGAGTACTAAATAAAATGGATCATGCTGTGGTTAATTTTAAAATAATGTTAAAAAAATCTTATTTATTTCTTTTTTAAAGCTATTTATTGTTTGATATGATTAATTGATAAAAAAAATTTTGTTCTGCAAAAATATACAAAATCTATACTGTATAGTTTGAGAAAATAAAGCATATGACAATGGCAATTGACAAGAAAAAATATATAAAAGCTTTAGCAGCCATGATCAGTTAGATGAATTGAATCTCTGCTTTCTAAAGCTGTGCTCAGATTTCAGCTGCAATCAATTTTCACAAACATTTTCAAATTGGTTTGTTTCAGGATGAATGAAAAATGCAACACATGCAAGAACATTCAGGGAAATAAAATCTTTGTTCCAGACAGAGTTAGTCATCAAAGGATTTACAACCTTCTGAAACATAATTTGGGACCTGCTGGGTAGGTGGTTTGTTTATTTTTCAAGAACAGACTGAAATGCTGAGAAAGAATGTTCCCTAGGAATACTTACTGCTCACACGTTCAAATTTCAACGAGGCTATACAATGGATTTACTGTATTTATTTATATATTTACTAGTAATCCATTTCTACATTTGCCTTTTGTTTTGCTTAATAACCTATTTAGCTTGTGTAATTATTAAGATAAATGATTTATTATGATTATGGTTTTCATAAATTATTTAAGCTATCCAAATATGCACTACAGACTACTATGTATAATTTGCATTGTCTAACTATTTATGAATACATTCAAGTACCAACAAAACCGTGTGAAGATATAAGATTGTATAAATATAATAAAAAACATGATTTATAATGTTAAGTACTTTGGAACAGAAAATTGATAACAAATATAAATTCATCATATTATGGTAAGAGAAAAGGAAAAACAAAAATAACCTCATGTGTGCTTCTTGAAGCAAGAATTTCATTATCAATATTAGTGCATTCATCAGACATATGGGATAAATCTTGATCTAATGAGAAGATAAGTTGTTTCAATTTTTCAACATGACATTCAAGATTTTGTCTTTTACAAAGTTCTTCTTTCAAGCAGGCAGAAATTTCTTGTTTCTCAGATATTAAGGATTTTATTTTCAAATTAAATGAATTTTCATTTTCTTGGTTTATTCTCTTTATATCTTCATTTTCCATTAAAATATTGGATAATTTGTTTTCCATAATTTGAATATTAATCTATAAAGTAATAAAAAAGGATATTTATTTTCAAGATATTTTATTGAAGATACTTTTAAACACAAAAGAATTATTACTGATCATATTAAAATATACATTTTTTATAATGACAAATATATGAAATAAACTTAATAAAAGAAACAGTAAAATTTCCATATAAGCATTCTGCTTTGAGAACATATATAAATAATATTTCTTGAACAATTTTCCAATTTCTAATATTTTAAATTTATAAACATTTAATATAGTATGCTTTTTTATTTAAAAATTATATGGCAATTCTACAAAAATAAAAACACTCAGCACTTTGTTCAAATGTTATAGGAAAGTAATAATGATCATAAAATAAATAAAAACTACGAAAATACCATATAATCATTCTCAGAATTTTTAATTGGTTTTCAAGTCTTTTCACTTCAACATGTTTGTTGGTTAATTCTTGGTTCAAAGATGACACTAGTTTCTTCTGTTCATCTAAACTAGACTTCAATTCAGAGATTCATTATTAATTTTTTTAAATCATCTGAAAGTGTATCAATTTCTTTTTCCAATAGAGATATTTTCTCTTTTAATGACACCTCAATTTCTATATATTTTTGCTGCTGGTTTTCAATTCAGAATATTTTGTTTCATTTGAAGTCCAATCAGTTTTCAAAGTTTCAATCTGTTTCTACAAAGTAAAAATGCGAGTTAAAAAAATAATAACATTCTTATTCTTAACATTTCGAATATAACATTAAATAGATAATAAGATATATGGTTTAATGAGCGTGATTTTTTTAATACAACTTTTCAATTACTGATTTTAATAATCCAACACATAAAGTTAAAATGCAAAAATAGTAAATATATATCTATAAAGACATGTAGATTCATAATAGTTAAATTAAATACGAAATGGATCATCATAATTCATGGTGATAGCACTGGTGTTATAAATTGGATATTGTCAAATACTTTTATCGCTGGTCCAAACCCTTTCAATTATTTTATTAACAGTCCTATTTATCAATATCTACCAAATGAAATATGGACTTTGCCCTGTTCTGGTGGTGAATAGTTCAGCTCAAAAGATGCATCTTGATATGAAGCTATTATCCACGCAAATAACAAGGCTTAATGAATAACTGGCTTTTGCTCTCAATTTTCTTTCAAATATACTGTAAAACACTACTGAATTAAAAATTTCTCAAAATCTTTTCATGACCACAGTCCAAGTGTTCCCTCAACAAATTTCAAATAAGGATTTTGTATATATATTTTGCTATGATGTGATATTTTAATCTTGATGATATTTTAAATGTATAGCTATTGTTAACAATCTTTTAAACATTTATATGCAATAGATTTATATCAAATAACATTTCTTACTTTTAAGCAGGAATTAATTAATTTTTTTAAATGTAGAACTATAATTTAAGATAAATAAAATCTGAATATGTTTCAAATTTATAATCACAATTTGAAGGGATAAAGTTGGTATTTCTATTAATTACAGGCATTTATTTTGTTTTCATTATCCATCAGTTTAGTTTCCTATTCATTAACTCAAAAGCTTTACTTAGATATTTTATGATCCTAGCTACCAGTATAATGCTACTGGTAAAGGTTATAATTTAAACCTATTTCTTAAAAAGAGGAATAAGAAAATATTTTAAATAAAACAATTGAATGAATCAAGAAAGTTAAAATAAATAAATGAATAAATAATGCACCCTAAAATAACATTTCTTTCACCTTAATGAAATCTACCTTCTTAAAAAATATAGGCTTAATAAGAGAAAAATAAATGTATAACTTAAATGACTGTGAAACTATGTACCTCATATTCAGTTTTAGATATTGACATTTGGTTATTCATTTCAATCAACTGAGAAGTCTTCAAAGACAGTTCATCTTTCAGCAAAGAAGCATTCAATTCCATTTCATTTACTTTTAACTGCAGTTGTTGAATTTTGCTAAATTCCAAACTTGAATTTTCAATAAATTCATTATTTTTCATTTGCTAATTTCAATTTTTCTTCCAAGCAATTTTGCTTTATTAAGCTGTCCTGAAATTCGGTTTTTATGGTAGTGCATTCAGAATGCAAATCAGATAATTTTTCTTCTAATTCCTGAATTGTAGCCTAAAATGAAAAGTTTTACAATTACAAGATATAGAAAAATTCATTCCTTTCAAATTAACTATCTCTAATCTTTTAAATAAAAATTAATGGGAATATTAACAGTACTTTAAAGCTTCAAAAAATTATGTTCATAAAATTTATTCGTGGAAAAAAAGTTTCATAAACTTTATTATTCATCAAATTTATTTTAAGTTCAAAACATTTTTTAGATAGATATTAAACAGTTTATTTCAAATAAAAATAAAAGAGAGAGAGAAAAAAATTTAAATACATCATAGAAAATACAAATGAAAAAAAAAATTACCTCATATTCTTTTTTGATATTAGCATTTTGTTTTGGAGTTGATCTAATTCAATTGATTGATTGTCAAATTTTTCATTTAAAATTTGCATATTTTGTTTGTGTTCTTCAGAACAATTTACAAGTGTTTGTACATCACCATGTTGTGTATCTAGTTTTTATTCAATATGATTTTTTCCTTTTCTAGTATATTCTTTTCTTCAATTAGTGCTTTTCTTTTACTGCGCTTGAATTTAATTGTTCATACAAAGAATTGGATCGACTTTGTTCAGAAGAGAGTTTTTCTTCCAGTTCTTGTATTTGCATCTTAAAAAAAAATAATAATAATAAATAAATATCTTTTTTTAACTCATTTCATATATTTGAAAATGTAAAAATTATATTAACATATATGAAATATAAGGGGAAGAATCCCTCTAAGAATCAACAAAGTAAAAGAGTCACCAGATATACTTTCAATACTATTATATCAAATGCATAAATATATAATTAATCATAGAGGAATTCAAATTTGAATCTCATTTTTCTTAATTTGGAATCCAGAATTAACTGCATTTTACATTTATTAGTTTTTCTCAAAATTTTTCTTTTTTGATGATTTGCTGGTCAATTCCTTTTGAAGTGCCAAAATATCCTTTGTCTATTTTTTATTATCTAAAAGATCTGCATCAAAATTTGAATGGTTAGTTGAATATTTAATTCTTCCTTTCAAGATCCAAAAGATGATCTTTTAAGTGCTGCTTCATTAGAAAAAAAATTATTGCAATAATGTTACAAATAATATAATATAAAACCATAAACCTTCTTTTCATCAGTTTATTCTATAATCATTGTTTAAAACAAACCAGTACGAAGAGACCTATTCAAAAGATGTAATAATATATTAGCATATTTACCTATTTGTAAAACTTTATGATACTCATTTTTGATATTTCAATATAAATTTAAAAGCTCCATTTCCATATGGTCTTACAAATCTGCTTTTCATGAAATTATCATTATTCAGTTTTCTATAAATACTATAAATGGTCAATTTGGTTTTTCTCAAAAATTCATCATTATATAATTTCTGAAAACAAGATTTTAGCAATTAAAATATTTTCAAGGTTTTCTCTAAGTAAAAGCTTTGTTTTTTACATATTGCTAAATATTCTCTCACATATTGTTACTTGAGATGGTCAAAATGCATAGAGTTAATACTCTAATCACCACTGCATCTATCTGACACAAGAGCAGTTCTAAAAGATCTCATTAACATAAATAAAGGCAGTAGACACAAGTTTATATATGAATATTTCAAAATAGATCATACAAGCCTAAAAATTAAAGCAACAACAAAATTTTTTTAAAAATTCATATATTGCATGGTCAAACAATTCAAGTAAGACATTTATGCATTACATATTTTATGGATTAAAGCTATTTTTACAGTAATTCACAATAAAAATTAAAAAAAAAAAAAAAAAAAAAAAAAACTACAAATATATTGCTAGAAATAATTATTGCAAATTGGAATAAATATAATATTTCTATTTTACGTACAAAAATTATAAAGCTCTATTTATAGCAATACATCCGACTTTGCTACAGTTACTACTCAGACAGGCTTGATTTTTATTGGGGGGAAGAAGAAGAAGAATGGAAGTAAATAATAAAATCAAAAATAATCCCAACGAAATGTTAAGTGTATTAATAGGAAGTAATATTAGGTATATTAATAAGGAAATAGAAATAATAATAAAAAAAAAGCTGAATCATTAAAAATTAATAGTCGTTTCAAAGATAATTGTAAATGTTTCTTTTTATATCAGATAATTCAGAATGATTAAATTAAAATTTATTCAATGTTAATTACCTGGTGTTTCACTGTCATATCTTGATAGTTTTTCATTAAGTCATCATATTCTAATGATTTAACAGATATTTCTTCATTTAATGATTTGATGCAACTGGTAAGTTCAACTATATTTGATTCAAGATTCAATCTTAAGGTACTTTCTGCTGATAATTGTGAAACAATATCTTGTTTTTCATTATGTATCACATCAAATTTTTCTTTCAAAGATATTTCACTCGATAAAGATTCTTTGAGTTTAATTTCAAAAGCAGCCAAATCTTCTTGTGCTTTATGTAGTTTTGCTTCTAACTCCTGTGTTTTAGCCTACAAAGAGAGAGATAAATGTTATTTTATTTGCAAAGAAATTTTCTGTTAAAATTTCATTAAAAACCCCTTTATTTTTCAGATGTAAATCTAATGAACACTATTTTTTGAATGCATGCAACAACTATTTTATTACAAAATACTGATAGAAGGCCAACTAAAATACTACTGTGCCCAAAAGTAAGACCAATTATTTTTTTTTTCAAAAACTCTTTATTTATTCTTCCACATTTATTTCATTGCCTTCAAAGTAATCCCCTCTGGACAATGTACTTATGCCAAACTTTTTCCAATCCTCAATGCATTCTAAAAGTCATCGGCAGGGATGGCCTTCAAAGTGCGCGGCAATTCACGTTGAAACGGTGTGGTCTTTTGAGTTTAGGGAATAGCCAAAAATCACACGGTGGTTATGGAACGATATAGATTTCATTTTTGGCAAAAAAAGTCACGAAGGGTAAAATGCAGTGTGAGCTGCCGCATTCAGAGTATTCGGTACCAATCAAGATTTGACGCGTTTGAGGCCCAAAATGAAATTGACCGATCCTTTTGAAATTCCAACATCATCAGAAAGGTCTCTAATTGTAAATCGACTATTTGCAAGCACCAAATCTTTAATTTTTTTGGACGTGAGCTTCGTCGGTTGAGGTTGATGGTCGACAAGAGGACTCTTCAACGCGTTCTCTGCCTTCTTTGAACTGTTTATACCACTTCTAAACATTTCTTTCCGATATAAGAATGCTCACCGAATATCTTCTGCAATATTCTATACGTCCCCGCAAACAAAATTTATTGCAAATTCTTTGCTCAATTTATTCAGACATTTCAAAAATCGCCGGAATCGTTTTTAGCGTGTCGCAAAGCCAAGCGTAACTCAAACACTAATGAAAATTTTGAAGTCAAATTTCACACAGATGTCAAGTACAGTGCCAGCAACCAAAAAAGAAAAGAAAAAAAAAATAAATAATTGAAATTCCATAAAGCCCCGGGAATTTTAAATTAGTCTTACTTTTGGACACATTCCACTTACTTGAGTTTCAGGACTAGTTTCAAATTAAGCTGGCTTTAGCCTTATATTTAAACCTATATATTTCTCTACCAATTAAAACAATATTCACTATAAAATTAGAATGAAATCATACCTTACTTATATTTTAAAAAAATAAAAAAAATATATCAACTCTTATTTATAAATAATCAATTGAAGTAAGCAAATAAGATATACAGGTATACCTTTAGTAAGATTCCCGAATGAAAATTTTAAACATTTATAGAAGTAATATCTACGTATATTATGAAAACATACTATCATTATTGAATTCATAGCTTAAATCTTACCCCCCCCAACGCTACATTCAATAGAACAGAGAATAATAAACTTGAATGATAAGGAAGAACAAAAAAAATTATAATATATATAAAAAAAAAAGCTTTTGAACAAAATAACTTACTTTAGAAGTATTTAATATTAAAAGGAAATATTATAGATAATAAAAATACTTTTGATATATAGAAGAATATAAATCCAGGTTATAAAATTATTTATTGCAAAATTCCTTTGTTATTAAAAATTAAAATTCTTACAACATTTATATATTTCATAGTATATAGGAGACAGAGAGATTGATAAACTTATAATTTATACATAACTATGTATTAAAGTTCAATAACACTATTTTTTGTTTACTTTGCATTCCTCTGTTGTTGCCTCCATAATTTGATTATTTTTATCCAGATTTGAAGATTTACTAATCAGTTCCTCTTCTAAAGACAAAATGTTCTTTCTCAATTCCTCAATGTTGGCTGAAAGATCTGCAATATCTTTATTTTTAGTTAACAGTTGATTGCATAAATCTTTTTCTCCTTGTCCAACATTTGCAATTGATCTCTTAGTAACGTTTCATTTGACAGAGTTGAACACAACTGATTTTCAAGATCTACCAGTTTCAAAAAGAGTTGCAGATAACTTCTCTTCTAATTCTTGAATCTTCACCTTAAGAAAGGAGGAGTGGAAATAAATATTATTTTTATAGATTAACTCAATGATTTTACAAATACATGAGGGATGATATATCAAAATAAACTGAAATGAAATATTTCATTATTATATTAAACAGTTCTATGATAAATACCATTTACCCCATTTCTAAAACTGAAGATTTTCCCTTTAATATAATACAATTCAAATACTTCACAGAGATTTCATCCTCCAAAATCTCAATGCCTGTTTTAAGTTCAGTTATATCCACTCTTAAATCAGTCTATCATTTACTCATTATTCAATAGTATGTCTATCATTTACTCATTTATTACTACATTTATATATATATATAAATGTAGTAATAAATGAGTAAATGATAGACTGATTTAAGAGTGGATGTAACTGAACTTAAAACAGGCATTGAGATTTTGGAGGATGAAATCTATGTGAAGTATTTGAATTGTATTAAATTAAAGGAAAATCTTCAGTTTTAGAAATGGGGTAAATGGTATTTATCATAGAACTGTTTAATATAATAATGAAATATTACATTTTCGTAATATTTTATTTGCAAGAAATTTTCTGTTAAAATTTCATTAAAAAAACCCTTTATTTTTCAGATGTAAATCTAATGAACACTATTTTTTGAATGCATGCAACAACTATTTTATTACAAAATACTGATAGAAGGCCAACTAAAATACTACTGTGCCCACAAAAAGTAAGACCAATTATTTTTTTCAAAAACCTCTTTATTTATTCTTCCGCATTTATTATATATATACAGTCCAGTCACATTAATGTGACCACCAATGACCAATGTGTCAAAAGCCAGAATAAACACCTTGGCAGAGCGGATCGCTGCGGGACGTGCAGGAAAGATTCAATTAGGTTTCTGAAGGTGTTCACTGGGCGGTTGAGGATCCATAGCGCGAACAACCCGATCGAGGTGGTCCCACAAATTCTCGATTGGGTTTAAATCCGGTGAGTTTGCTGGCTAGGGGGAGTACGGTAAAATCATCCTGGTGCTCTTCGAACCACGCACATACACTGCGAGCTGTATGACAACTCGCATTGTCCTGCTGGTAGATGCCATCATTCTGATGAAAAATAATTCGCATGTAGGGGTGGACATGGTCCGCAAGGACAGATGCATACTTGTGCTGATCCATCGTGCCTTCCACAATGATGAGTGCACCCAGTGAATGCCAGGAAAACATTCCCCAAACCATAATGCTCTCTCCTCCAGCTTGGATCCTTCCGGCAATTGTTGCAGGGTGTTTGTTTTCAGACGTTTCACGCCGTATGCGCCAACGTTCATCTGCCCGATGGAGCATAAAACGTGATTCATCGGAAAAAGCCACTCTGTGGACGTCCAGTTTCGGTACTGGCGTACAAATTCCAGCCTTCGTCGCCGATGAACAGCAGTCAGCATAGGTGCATTAACCAGGCGTCTGCTGCGGAGGCCCATGCGCAGCAAGTTCGCTGAACCGTTGTTGAGGATACACTCTTGGTAGCCCTTTGGTTCATCTGGGCGGTCAGTTACAAGTCTATTCGCCCGAACGCATCTCCGTAGCCTTCGTTCGCCTCTGTCATCTATAGCCCGTGGTGCACCACATGTGGCACGCCGCTGATTTTGGATAATGCCATTTTTGCCATGCACGGTATACTTTTATCACGGCGGCACGCGAACAGTCCACAAAATTAGCCGTTTCGAAATGCTTCCACCCTTGGCTCGAAAGCCAATAATCATGCCTTTTGGATGTCGGATAAATCGCTACGTTTCTTACGCCAACGATTGAAATGCTTTCCGATGCCCTAGGACATCCTTTATATACACTCCACTGCAATGTGCTGCCACCTGCCTTTTGTGATTGGTTATTTTACGTTGACGTCGAAAGTAGGTGGAGGTCACATTAATGTGACTGGGCTATGTATATACACTCAAGAGCCAAAACATTATGACCACCCCTACATTTTGCAATGAACTCGTGGAAGGCACGTGATCAGGTGGAAGTCGTATTTAACTGCTGCTGGAGAGACTGAAGAATCATTCTTTCACTTACTTCTGTGTGTGATGGGAAAGGATGCGGATCTAAGCGACTTTTATAGAGGGCAAATTGTAATGGCTCGAAGGTTCGGAACAAGTATTTCCGAAACTGCACGACTCGTGGGTTGTTCGCGATCTACAGTTGTTAGTACTTATGCAAAGTGGACGAATGACGGTGAAACCAGCAGTAGACGACATGGTGTTGGGCGTCCACACGCTATCAAAGAAAAAGGACGTTGGAGACTGTCTCGCATGGTGAAGCAAAACCGGAGCCAGGCAGTGGCACAGCTGACAGCCCAATACAATGCAGGGCCAAGTAGAATAGTATCGGAGCACACTGTTCAGCGGACACTATTGGATATGGGGCTACGCAGCAAACGTCCCACTCGTGTGCCTTTGCTGACCAAGCGTCATCGCCAACTGCGCCCGGGAACATCGTGACTGGTCCATGGATCAGTGGGAGAGAGTTGCCTGGTCAGATGAATCACGGTTTGTCATTCATCACGCCGATGGCCGTGTCAGGATACTCCGTCGTTCAGGCGAGCAGTTGCTCCTTCAATGTACAGTAGGTCATACAGGCCGGTGGTAGCGGTATTATGCTTTGGGGGACGTTCTCTTGGGCGCCTCTGGGACCCATGGTTGTGGTAGAGCACACCATGAATGCTACAGAGTATCTGAACATCATTGCGGACCAGTTGCACCCTTACATGGCCTCTGTTTTTCCAGCTGGAAATGGAATGTTCCAACAGGACAACGCCTCTTGTCACAAGGCTAAAATTGTGTTGGAGTGGTTCCAGGAACATGATGCTGAATTCCAGTTAATGTCCTGGCCGCCTAACTCACCGGATATCAATCCGATAGAACACATTTGGGATGTCCTGGGACGGCAACTCAGAGTTCAAAGATCACCAATTCGCAATATCTCGGATTTGCGTGACCGTTGCTTAAAAATCTGGTACAATCTGTCTCCGGCCATCTACCAAGGACTTGTGGCATCCATGCCAAGGCGGGAAGCTATGTTGAGCGCCAAAAGGTGGGCCAACTCGTAATTGACAGGTGGTCATAATGTTTTGGCTCTTGAGTGTGTGTGTGTATATATATATATATATACTTATTTCAATTTTTCACTTACAATTGTTTCATTCAGTGAAGACTACCTAAATGTGCCTTTTAATGAAGCAAGATTTTTCTTGGACTGTATATATTTTTTTTAATTCAAGTTTCAGAATTGTAGTCTGAATATACAGTTAAAATTTATTTCAGGTACGAAGGTTTATATGCCAAATAATTTAATATATTAAGTTTTAGTACGATTAGTTTTTCTAATAAATATTAGAAAATTTACATTTGACAAGAAACAATTATATAATTTCCTTTTAAAATTCTAAATAATAATTAATCAATTTTCTCTAATCTAAGAGTATTTCAATAAACAGTTTCTCATGAAACTATTGAACAATTTTATAAAAAAAAGTATCATTAAGATAGGCCAATCTCTTAATATAGTAAATACCATCATAATAATGAAATTATTACATAAGTAATTTATATAGCCAAACAATGGCAAAGCATATTTTACCATAGAATGAAAATACTTTTTAATTAACTTTAATGGGCAGGGGTCGGCAACATTTTGAGTTGGAAGAGTCAAAAATTACAATTTACAAAATTTCAAAGTTTTTAAAGAGCCACAAAATTTTTCTTGCCAACAATAAATAGTGCTGGCATAAATAAAGTTTTTTGGATAAAAAAACAACTAATCTATTTATTCATAAGAAAAAAATATCTATTTATTCATATATAAGTAAATTAAACATTTATTTACAACACTAACTTGTACTTCAATAACAAACAATTGAGCAAACAAATTCAATGGGAGTGATGGCTTTTGCATGCTTATTCAAGTAGAAAATTTAAACTTTACTAAAAAATGTAACTTGTACTTAAAATAATAATAATAAAAAAAAAATAACATACATTTGAGCAAACAAATTCAATGGGAGCGTTGGCTTTGCATGGTTTTAGAAAGTTTGGATAAATTTGGCTCATAGCTTGTTGTTTTCAGTTTCAAACACGACTCTAAATTTTCATTTATTAGTTGACTTCTTACTTTACTTTTAATTATATCCATACAAGAGAGAACACTTGCTCGCATGAATATGTCGATCCGAAGATAGTCAGCACTCCAAATGCTCGTTAATCGATTCAGAATGATTTTTAAATGTTTTTTTTTTTTTTTTTTTTGATAAAATAAATGATATTTGCGCATGGAACTAAAAAAGCCACAGCTTGCCAACCCCTGGCCCGGGAATAGGATTAAAACTCTTATTTTACAATGAGATAAAAAAAGTCTGATATTAGAATGAGTTCAAAGCTCAATATGTTTTCTCCATAACACAATAATCAGCAAATCACATTTCCAGATGTTAAAATCTAAGATAATGCAAAAATGAAATGACAAACTTTCTTTTTAACTAAATTTATATAAAAGGATGGTCTCATTAATAGATTCAATTTAGGATACAGATAAAAAAAAAGTTGACATATGAAAGTTTTTTTTAAGTTAAAGCATTTCTACCCAATAAGAAATATATTCTTATTTTACTAACAAGTAATTTACTGTAGCACTCCAATTAGATCTCATCTTTAAAAAAAATAAGAATGACAGTAAATATTTAAACAATCAAATTTAAATGTAATTTCAATAAAATAATACATTTATATCAGATAAACATATAAATTTGAAAAAATTAATACCTCATTTTCTTGCTTTGATTCTGCTGATTGTTTCTCCAATTCATCACATTTAGAAGATTTACAAGATAATTCATCTTTCAGTAATTTTATACTATTATTAAATTCAGTTACACTTGCTTCTAGACTAAGCCTCAAATTTTTTTCTCAGTTGTTAATTCAGAAATTACGTCTTCTTTTTCTTTGCTTACCAGCTCCAATTTTCTGCAAGACTTTTTTCATTTGCAGAATGTTCATTAATTTCACTCTTCAGAGAAGCATAATTTTCCTGCACAATAGATAATTTTTGTTTCTAACTCCTGTATTTTTGCTATAATAAATATATTTATACAATTATTTTGTTTGCAGTTTAGGAAAACCAGATACATAATACACAAAGTTGCATATAAAGTATACTTGAATTATTGCCATTTAATACAAACTAAATCACTATAATCAAAAACTATCTGTTCGTCATATAAATTATTCAATATGGCCACCAATCATGAAAAAGCATTAAGCTGTTGTACAATATGTAAAGGACCTGGGAGTTCAAAATATCAAAAATTCTTTCAAATTCAGTTCAAAATATCAATTCTCTTCATTACGATTCTAGAATTGAGAAAAACCGCCCGTTAACACAAAAATTCTAAAGCATTATTTCATTCATATACAGTTTCTGAAAATAAAAGAAATTCTTCTATTATGTAGTATTCTCAATTTTTTTTCAAAAATATTATAGAAATGCTTCCACAGCAAAAATGGTTGAGAATATTTAAAAAAAAACATTATCTTACTCACCATTTTTTGAGTATCCATGCAAGTTAAATCTACATAGGGATAAATAAAACCTTGTTTTTTGTTCAGAGTAATAAATATATTTAATAAGTATATATTATCAAACTTTTCTTAAAGGCATGTTCTAATCTGAGGCGAAGATTTGAAATCAGGAATAAGTTAAAAAAAATAATTCTTATTTTCCCAAAATTCTAGGGATTAATGTAAAAATATAAATGCTAAGGAAAAAAATTGAATTGTATCTTTTTCAAAAACATACTAGAACCAATTACAGTTACTGCTTTAGCAACATATCGAGTAAGAGTTACCAAGGTTAATAAAAAGCTATCTTAGAACAACAATGAAAAAAAAAAGGTGTTTTATAATTAAAAAATAAGAGCTAATGTATTACAAATATAGTCTCTTTGCATTTAAACTGTATAATTTAATTTTTGTTTGTCTTATGCTATTTAGTACTTTGGTACCTGCTAATTTGGTATCGTTATATTTATAGGACATACATATTTTTTTTTTTTAAGCAAATTTAGAGTACATGAATGTCTTAAGTGAGTATAAATACAACACCTTTAAAATTGTAAAAAATACTTGCTGTAATAATAGCAGTTGTTTGTTTCATAACACACAACTGCTTTTATAGATATAGAAGTTCAGCAAAAGTTATTGAATTTTTTCATAAATCTTTCTCTCCCTATATATATATACACTGAAGTGACAAAAGTCATGGGATACCTCTTAATATCGTGTCGGCCCTCCTTTCGGCCGGCGAAGTGCAGCAACTCGACGTGGCATGGACTCAACAAATCGTTGGAAGTCTTCTGCAGGAATATTGAGCCATGCTGTCTCGATAGACGTCCATAATTGTGAAAGCGTTGATGGTGCAGGATTTTGGGCACGAACAGACCTCTCGATGATGTCCCATAAATGCTCGATGGGATTCATGTCGGGCGATCTAGGTGGCCAGATCATTCGTTGGAATTGTCCAGAATGTTCTTCAAACCAATCGCGAACAGTTGTGGCCCGGTGACATGGCGCATTGTCATCCATAAAAATCCCATCGTTGTTTGGGTACATGAATGGCTGCAAGTGATCTCCAAGTAGCTGAACATAAGCATTTCCAGTCAATGTTCGGTCCAGTCGCACCAGAGGACCAAGTCCATGCCATAAAAAACAGCCCACACCATTACGGAGCCACCACCAGCTTGAACAGTGCCTTGCTGACAGTTTGGGTCCATGGCTTCGTGGGGGTTTGCGCTACACTCGAACCCTACCATCAGCTCTTACCAACTGAAATCGTGACTCATCGGACCAGGCCACGGTTTTCCATTCATCTAGGGACCAACCGATATGCTCACGTGCCCACGAGAGTCGCTGCAAGCGATGTCGTTCTGTCAGTAAAGGCACTCGAGTCGGTCTTCTGCTGGAATAGCCCAAGAAAGCCAAATTTCTCCGCACAGTTCTAACAGACAAGTTCCTTGTACGTCCCACATTGATTTCTGCGGTTATTTGACGCAGTGTTGCTTGTCTGTTAGAATTTACGACTCTTTGCAGACGTCGCCGGTCTCGGTCGTTAAGTGCAGGCGGTCGACCACTGCGCTGTCCATGGTGGGATGTTATGCCTGAAATTTCATACTCTAGGCACACTCTTGACACAGTGGATCTGGGAAGGTTGAATTCCTAACGATTTCCGAAATGGCATGACCCATGCGTCTAGCTCCAACTAACATTCCGCGTTGAAAGTCTGTTAATTCCCGTCGTGCGGTCATCATCACGTCAAAAACCTTTTCACATGAATAACTTGAACAGAAATGAAAGCTCTGCGAAAACACTGCGCATTTATACCTGTTCTACGCGATGCTACTGCCATCTGAAAATTTGCATATTGCTATCCCATGACTTTTGTCACTTCAGTGTATATATATATATATATATATTGGTAAAGATCAAAGGAAATAAAATTATGGAAAAGTCAGGAGTTGGTATAAAAATCTGACTCAAGAGTTGGAAATCATAAATTTTTGGTAACTCCAACACCTAGTTTTAAAATTAGTGGAGAAAGAAATAATTAACAAAGCTTATTGGAAATAATAATAAAAATTATTAATCATTCAACTTCTCCAAGTGTAACTAAATATGCATTTTGGGTAATTTAGTATAAAAAAAGTATTTGACAAAGTAAATATATTTATCTTAGTATAAAAATTTATAAATTTTAATTTTTTTAAGGAGGAATTTACAACTATTTTTATACAGCTGTAAGTGAATTTGTCTAACAAGAAAATTTTAGCAATATAATTACTTTTTTAGCAAGATACTGTATTTCTCAATAATAATAATTGACAAATATAACATCACATACCTCATATTTAACTTTAGAAGTATTCATTTGATTACATAATCCATCATATTGGTTGGTTTATATGACCATTCATCAATAATGAAGTTGAATATTTATCTTTTTCAATATTTCTTTCCAGTTCCAATACTTTGTTTCAATATTAAGTTTGTCTACAATTCGACTTTTTCGTTTTCTGTTTAGATTGTTTTTTAATCAATTTTACATTGATAAGTTTTCTAAATATTTGATGATTTTTGGTCAATTCCTCTTTAAGTGCCGAAATATCATTTTTCAATTCTTTATTATCTATCTTTTGAAATTAAATGGTTTGTTGAACATTTAATTTGTCCTTTCATGATCCCAAAGATTATCATATTTAAATGCTACTTCATTAGACAAAATCGATTGCAATAATGTGTTACAAATAATACAGATATAAAACCATAATTCTTTGCTTTTAGAGTTAATACAATAAACATTGATTGTAACAAAACAAAAAAAAAACCTCTGTAACGATCTACTCTAACTATGCAATAAAGTATTAACATATGTACAAATTTGTAAAAATTTACAGGATACATTTTTGATATTTCAATATAAATTTAACATTTAAAAGCTACATTTCTATATGGTCTTACAAATCTGCTTCTCATGAAATTGTCATTATTCAATTTTCTGTAAATACTATAAATGGTCAAATTGATTTTAATCAAATAATTCCTCAAACTATCTTTCAGCAATTAAAATATTTTCATCTAAGCAAAAGCTTCTTGTTTATTTTTATATATTGCTGAATATTCTGTCACATTTAATATTGCCGAAAAGAAGTAAAAATACATAATGTAAATGCTCTAATCAGCACTCTATCTTTCAGACCCAAGAGCAACTCTTAAAAGATCTCCTTAACATAAATAAAGGCAGTGGACACAAAGTTATATTTGAATAATTCACACCAAATCATATAAGCCAAAATTACCTTTTGCAACCTTAAAAAAGTTTTTAATCGATATATTGCATGGTCAAGCAATTCAAGTTGACATTAACGCATTAAATATTTTTGTGAATTAAAAAGAAGGCACAGAGTATTTTATGAAATAAAAACTATTTTTACAGTAATGCAGAATAGATTAAAAAAAAAAAAAAAAAAAACTGTAATAATTACTTCTAGCAATATATTTGTAAACTAGAATAAATTAAGTATTTTGATTTTAAGCACAAAAATTACAAAGCTCTGTTTAAAGTACTGCATACAATTTTTGCTATAGATAAACCTCAGACAAGCTTAATTTATGAAAATTTTTGATTATAGGTGCTATAATAGGTCTAATTTTTATTTGAAAAAGAAAGAAGGGAAGTTAATAATAAAATCAGGAAAATCTCAAGTAAATGTTAAGTGTATTATATCCTTAATAAGCAAATAGAAATAATAAAAACCAGCGAATCAGTACAGAAGTAATTAACTGTTTCAAAGAAAATTTTTAATGTTTTTGTAGTGTAGAACAGTTTACATCACACAATGAATCAAGAATGGTTACCTTAAAATTATTCAATGATAATTACCTGGTGCTTCACTTTCATATCTTCATATTCTTTCATTAAATCATCATATTCAGATGATTTAACAGATATTTCTTCATTTAATGATTTGATGCAACTGGTAAGTTCAACTATATTTGATTCAAGATTCAATCGTAAAGTATTTTCTGCTGTTAATTTTGAAACAATATCTTCTTTTTTCATTATACATCAAATCAAATTTCTCTTTCAAAGATATTTCACTTGATAAAGATTCTTCGAGTTTAATTTCAAAAGCAGCCAAATCTTCTTGTGCTTTATATAGTTTTGCTTCCATCTCCTGTGTTTTTAGCCTACAAAGAGAGAGAATGTTATTTTATTTGTAATAAATTTCCTTAAATAATTTCATTCCTTATTTTTCCGGCTTAAATTTAATAAATATTATTTTTCAAAAGCATACAATATAATACTATATTAATAAATAATGATAGCAAGTCAAAAGATTTGTCTCAACTAAAATATGTTTCATTAACTTGAGTTTCAAGACTAGTTTTAACATAAGCTGGCTTTAGCTTTATACTCTAACCTATATATTTTTCTAATAGTTAAAATAATCCAAAATTACAATGAAATCATTCTTTACTTATCATTTAAAAAAGAAATAAAAATATATCAGCAATGAATGTTGTAATTTTAATTATTGTCATGAGGGTAAATAACACCTGCTAAAAAAATAATTAGTTAATAAGAAGTAAATACGATAGACAGGTTCACTTCTAATAAAATTCCAGAAATGAAAACCTACTTCTATGATAGAATTCATACTCCCCCAAAAAAAACCCACCAAAATGAAACATATTTTCTAAAATACTGAAGCACAACTTTAGAGTAACAAACATTGTAAAGAATACAGAATAATAATGTGTGGAATGTTAAGGGAATTTTTTTTTTTTTAAATATTATATATATATAAAGCTTTTAAACATAAAGAATTACTTGCTGTAGAAGTATTTAATATTAAAAGGGAAATACAAAAATAATTTTTTGGGGGCATATAGGAGACAAATTCTGGTTATAAGAATTCTTTATTGCAAAATTTCTTTGTTATTCAAAACTAGAATTCTTACATCATTTATACATTTCATAGAATATATGTCATATAGAGAGATTGATAAACTTAAAAGAATAATTTATATGTAACCAATTAAAGTTAAATAACAGTATTTTATTTACTTTGCATTTCTCTGTTGTTGCCTCCATAATTTGATTGATTTTATCAAGATTGGAAGATTTATTATTCAGTTCCTCTTGTAAAGACAAAATGTTCTTTCTCAATTCTTCATTATTGGTTGAAAGATCTTCAATATCTTTATTTCTAGTTAATAGTTGATTACATAAGTCTTGTTTTTCCTTGTCCAACATTTGCAAATGATCTCTTAGTAATGTTTCATTTGATTGAGTTGAACTCAATTGATTTTCTAGACCTGTCAATTTCAAAAGAGTTGCAGATAACTTCTCTTCTAATTCTCGAATTTTCACCTTAAGGAAGGGAAAATCAATAGTAGTTATATAGATTAACTCAAGGATCTTTTAAAAATACATGAAGGATGAAGTATCAAAATAAATTCTAGAAGAAATGAAAAGGACAAGAAAAATTCAAGAATTATATCATTTTTCTTTTAAAGTTCTAAATTATAATTAATAAATTTTTTCTCTCATCTAAGAGCATTTTAACAAGCAGCTTCTCATAAAACTATTGAGCCAACTTACAAAGTATCATTAAGATGCGTCAATGTCTTAATGAAGTAAATTCTTTCATAATAATGAAGTTATCACATGGGAAGTAATTTATATAACCAAACAACAGTAAAGCATATTTCACTATAGAACAAAAATATGTTCCAATTAATTTTAATAGCCTAGAAGAATAGGGCCAAAACTCTTATCTTACAATGAGACTAAAACTCAAAACTCTGATATTACAATAGGTCCAAAACTCAATATGATTTTCTCTAAACAGTTATCAACAAATCCCATTTTCACATGTTGAAATCTAAGATACTGAAAAAGAAATGCTAAATTTTTTTCCCAATCAAACTTATAAAAAGGAGGAGATTCAATTTAAGATACACATAAAAAAAAGTGTAAGTATATATATATATATTATATTAAATATAAAGCATTTCCACAATAGGAAATAATCTTTTGGTAAAATAAAAATGACAGTAAATATTTAGGCAGTCAAATTTAACTTTAATTTCAATAAAATAATACATTTATATCAGATAAACTTAATGAATTAATACCTTAAGTTCTCGCTCTGATTCTGCTGATTTCTTCTCTAATTCATCACATTTAGAAGATTTACAAGATAATTCTTCTTTCAGTAATTTTATACTATTACTAAATTGGCTACACTTGCTTCAAGACTTAGCTTCAAATTTTTTCTCAGCCGTTAATTCAGAAATTATGTTTTCTTTTTCTTTGTCTACCAGCTCCAACTTTTCTGTAAGACTTTTTCATTTGCAGAATGTTCATTAATTTCACTTTCAGAGAAGTATAATTTTTCTGCACAATTGATAATTTGTTTTCTAATTCCTGTATTTTTGCCTATAAGAAATATATTTATTCTATTATTTTATTTGCAATTTATATATATAAAAAGAATATAAAACAAGACACATAATACACAAAGTTACATATAAAGATACTTAGATTATTGCCATATAATACAAACTAAATCATTATAATCAAAACTCTCTGTTCTGCATATATTATTCAATATGACCACCCGACCCTGAATACAATATTATTCAATATGATCCCCCTGTTGTACAATATGTAAAAGGATCTGGGAGTTTAAAGTATAAAAAAAAAAAAGGGCATTTAAAAATTTTTAATTTGTAATATTCATAATGCATACACATTATCAAACATTCGCCCAAATAATGTACTTTTGTACCGTTAATGATTCTAATATTGCTCCTTAACATAAAATCCTAAGACACTGTTTCATTCATGTGCAATTTCAAAAATAAAAGAAATTTCTCTATAATGTAGTATTTGCATTTTTTTTTTTTTAATATTAAAAGAGATGCTTCTACAGTAAAGAGGATGAGAATATGGAAAAAAACATTATCCCACTCAAACTTTTTTTATTTGTGGATTCATATGTTAAATCTACATATGGATACATAAAACTTTGTTTCACTTTGCTCAGAGTAATAAATATATTTAATAAGTATATATTATTATCAAGTTTTTCTTAAAGGCCTGTTCTAATCAGAGGCGAAGAGTTGAAAACAGAAATAAGTTACAAAATAAATTTTAATTAAAAAATTGAATTCAGTGTAAATCAGACTCTTTTTATATAAGTAATTTTATTTTCCCAAAATTCTAGGAATTAATGTAAAATATAAATGTTAAGGAAGGAATTCAATTTTATCTTTCAATAACACAAATAAAGCTACTGCTTTAGCACCATATCGAGTAAAAATTACTGAGGCTAATAAAAAGCTGTCTTAGATCAACAATAAAAGGAGATCTTATAGAAGCTATTTTATGATGATAATAAAGATTTCATGCATCACAAGTAAAACACCTTTTGCACTTAAAAATACACAATTTTATTTTTGCTTGTTTTTAAGCTATTCTATAATACTTTTTACTCTGTTAATTTGGTAGTAATATATTTATAGGATAAATGTATGTTTTGTAAGCAAATTTAAAGTACAGGAGTGAATACAAAATACAATACCTTTAAAGTAGTAAAATACTTTGTTATAAAACAACTGCTTTTCATTAGAATTTATTTCACAAAACTTTCTAAATATATAATTGAAGATAAAAGGAAATGAAATTATGGAGTCATGAATTGGCATAAAAAAGTCATGAATTTTTGGGTCCACACCTGGTTTTAACCTGGTCTGGGCGGAAAGAAATAATTAACAATATTTATTGGAAATAATTAAAAAAATTAGTCATAAAAATTGTTAATCATTCAACTCTCAGTGTAACCAAATATGCATTTTGGTGCAATATGGGCAATTTAGTAGTGATTAGCAAATATAATTATATGTAATGCTTCTCATCCTTTACTATTGTAATAAATATATTTTTATCTTGGTATAAAATTATATTTATAAAAGTATATTTTTAACTATGAATTTATAACATGAAAATTTTAGGAATATAATGACTTTTACATCAAGATACTGTAGTTCTCATTAATAATAATTGACAAATATAACATCACATACCTCATATTTATCTTTAGAAATTTTCATTTGATTACATAATTCAGCATATTGGTTGGGTTTACTTGACAATTCATTCATCAATAATGAAGTTGTATGTTTATCTTTTTCAATACTACCTTCCAGTTCCAGTACTTTATTAGTTTCAATATTAAGTTTGTCTTGCAATTCTACTTTCATTTTTTGTTTGTTTTAAGCTGTTCTTTAATCAAGCTTTCCTTTTGAGAAACATTCTTTGATGTTATTTTCAAGGGCTAAGCATTCTTGTTGTACAGAGTTTAACTTGTTATTTAATTCCATTATTTTTTCCTTAAATAATGAAACAAAAAATTTTTAAATCATTTAATAACATTGGAATTTTATTTATTAATAAAGATAATTTTGAAAAAAGATGTATTCATCAACTTTATAATACATATTTTCACACAATTTTACAAAATGTATTTTAAATATTAAATTTTGAAGGAATTTCAAAAAATATGCAACATATATTTCTTTTAATAGTTCAACCAAATTAGAAATTTTGATTAAATAGTACCTTTTATAAAATTTTACTAACATTTAAAAATTGATTGCTTTTGTTTTTACTAAAATAAACTAAATGCCAATATTCAATAATCAACAATCCGACTTAATTACATAGCCCCTGTGAATAATAAAAGGCATTTTTATAACATGAAATATGAGAACTTAGTGCCTTTGAGGGAAAAAAATTTTGTTAGATGGAATTTAGACACTAGATCCAAGAAATATAAAAAAATTAAAATACTTTTTTTTAAAGCAAAATGCTCTTTTATTTACAATTTGTAGTTTCTTTTTAATTCACCCACTTGTTTCAAAACACACCAACATAAATCTCAATCATATTACAGAGTTCAGCTTCTATAAATATAGCCACAGGGATATTGAATGATTTTTCATTCACCTGTTCTTTTCAAAGTGATTTTAACAAATAGGCCAAGTTGCTTTGAATAGATATACTGGAGATCAATGTTAGAGCTGTAGAAAAATCCAAGATGCTACTTTGAACAAACATGAATCTAAAACAAAAATTGTTTTTCTGAAGTTGCAAAAAGACGAATTATACAAACTACAAATTTCTAGCTGTTACATTTATATATATTTATCTGATCTTTTCTCTGTCTCTCTCTCCCTATATATATATATATATCAGATAAATAGATATACATGTAACAGCTAGAAATAGACTGATAAATAAATAAAAACAACAAATAAACTTACTTCAGAAGCCATAAATTTTTCGTTAAGTTCATTCAAATTAGATGTATTATGAGAAAGTTCTTCCTTTTGTAAAGAGATGTGCTGATTTTGTTCTTCAATAATGGACTGAAGTTCTCGAGACTTCTTAATTTCAGAAGTCAATTTATCCTGCAATTGAATGTGTTTTCTATTAGTTCCCTTTTTTTCTTAAAATCTTTTGATTCCGTATAAATATTCCATTCATCTCTGTTCAGATATTAATTTATTTTCCAATTCTTAGATCTCATCTTAAAATTAGAGATTATATTTTATAATATAATAAATAAAATCAAAGAACATTGTTGAATTTTTTTTTAAATTAAGGAAAAATATTCTGTTATGATTAATATATTTCTTATTTTGAAAAAAAAATAAACAATTTAATTTTTTTTTTTAATGGAATGAATAAAACAATGTTCATAGAAAGAGATAAGTTATTATTAAGGAGTAAGAAAACAAGTTATTTTATCCCACTTAGAACATTAGAAAATTCTCTTCAAAGAACTTCAGATCACTGTTTTTAAAATAAATTTAATGATATACCCTCTTAGAAAAAAAAAAAAAATCTGATGAAAATTTAATATATTTGTTTCCAAACATAATTGTTTGATTTATAATGAAAAACATAAAAAAAAAAGTAATTTATTAAATATACACTAACTTATAAAATTTTGATGCTTTAAATTGACAGGTATAATTTATAATTTTAATAAATTAATACATATAAAGACGTTTTACTGAAGAGGGACATCCAATTTATCACAACAGCAATTGAAAATATATTTTAATTGGTACTTCAATAATAAAAATAAAACTGAGTGTGTTTATTACAAGGCAATAAAGGGATTTTAGGTAATTAGAAATCTACCTTATTGTTAGAATATAATTAATACACTTAATATTATATTCTAAAATTTGATATATTTTTAAATGGTTAAACACATTCTTTCTGCATTTATATAACATTTACATTTCAATATGAAACACACTTTCCAATTGATAACCTTTAGAAATAAAAGTGAAAAATGCAATGAGAGACTATTCATTAACGCCAAGTTGGCTGGTTAATTTTAACAAGGCTTTTTGTTTGATAATACTTTAAAAATTATATTAAAAAAATAGTTTTAAAGTATTATCAAACAAAAGCCTTCCTCACATCAAATCAAGTTCATTAAACATAATTAAAATGAAACCACACACACAAATATTGTGGTTTATATTTTTATCATTTTATAAATCCATATATTTGTAATCAAGGAGATAAATCAAATGTTTGTTATAAAATAATTAATATTTCTTTATTATGGCACTGTAAAAAATTACCAACATATGATGGTAAATAACCAGTCTTAAACACAGCCACTTATCACATACCATTTTAAAAAGCTATTGGTGCTTTTAAATAGCAGAGGCACTATAACAATAAAATAAAAATATTTAGGACAAATTGAAAACATACTTGCACATCTTTATATACATTTGACATGTTTTCCAATTCTTTTTTGACAGTCACAAGGTTTTTTTTGTCTTTTTCTTGTACAAGATTACAGCTACCATCAAGTTGAATTTTAACAGTTTTAATACTGTCATTTAAAAAGAAGCATTTTGTTCTTTCAAGGTGCTTACACTTTTTTTCCAGATCAAAACTTTCTCTTTTTACAGATTGTAACATACTTTGATTCATATTTTTTGTTTTTGGAGATCTTGTATTTCATCTTTTTGCTTTCAAACTTAAATTATTTGTATTTATTTTGGCTTCCATAGTTTTGATGTCTTTCTCATATTCTAAAACAGATTAAGAACATGTAGGTTAAAAAGTTATTATATTTTTAAAAGAAATTTATATACTTTTTTTAACAAAAGCTTTATAAACTTACTCTTTAGCCAATTCAGTCTTTTTAATTGTGCTGTTAACAAATCCAATTTTTTGGTAGTTGAGAAATCTCTTGCTGGTATTTGCATTTTGTGTCTTACAGATCTTTTGTCCAAATCAGTAGCAACTATTATTTTTAAAAATTTCTTTATCAATAATATAAATTGGTATAAATCGTACAATGTTTAAGAATATTTTTGTGATTTTTATCTATTTCATTAGCTTTATAATTCCCATACCAGTCAACTAAATTTGATTAAAATTCAAAAGATTTTTAAAAACTGGCAAAAGTTTAAGGAATACCAGTGAAAATGATACTGCTTAACCTTGCCTTATTTAATAATATTGAATCAGAGTTTATAATAGGCTGCTTAAAATGTTAGTAAGTAATATATGCAATTTCTCAAAATTAAAAGACCCTTCCTAAAAATCCAAAAAGTTCTGGCATTTTATTATTTCTTTTTTAATGAAAAAACCTTAACTATGGATTAATCAGTAAACGAAAAATTGATACACATTGTAGCAGAGAAGGCTTGGTTTGGTTGGCTTTATCGCTCTACGGTCATCTTGTGCACACTTTAGGCTAAACAGACCGGGACCTACAGTTTAGTGGATTCCAAACCACTACAAACATCCATGGCACCGTGGGACTCGAACCCAAAAACCTGTGGTACCGAGCACCAGCCACTCGGCCATTCAGGCCCTGGTAAAGTGTTAGTATTAGTTTGAGGACATTTAATTATCATTTTTAATAATAGCACATTTTTAAATGATTATCAAGTAAACCTATTGTTAATCTGAAGATATTTAAAATAAAAAATTTTCAAAATTTAGAATAGGACCGACGTCAAGGTCTCTATAGATGAATTTTTGTTGAATGAATCAGGGAGAGTCTGTAATCATAGGCAAGTATTTGTTTTGAAATACTGCAGTATTAAAGTAGTCAGTATACTGCATATTGGTAAGAGAGATTGAGGCCTAGATTGACCACTTATATAAACAAGAAGTGGTCTAATGATTGATTTATAGAACATAGGAAGCTTGCGTTTGAATGCTAGCCTGCTCTTTTGAGAAATTAGGTATTTGAGTTTAATATGAGCACTAGTTGCCTTAACAACAGTGCTTTTGATGTGGGAGTTAAAAGATAATTTTGGGTCAAGTAATAAACCTAAGTACTTATATTCAGAAAACCCAGGGGGCAAGCCGACCAAAGAGAAATACTCCCTAAGGGAAATAAAGAAATTTTTTGAGTGAATAGCATACATGCAGCTTTGACTTTAATTTTCCAGGTGATTAACCATCTTTTTAAATCAATGACATAATTTTTAATGTTCTCAACAGTGTACTGGGGTGTTTTTGTTCTGAACAGCTATAGCTGTGTCCTCTTGCATAGCAGAATAGTGCACACTGACGATTCCTAGGAATGGCATTGATATAAATTCTGAAGAAGACAGGCACACGGAGTGAACATTTTGGAACTCTACTTGTGATTTGTTTGAGTGAAGAATTTTCATAAGTTGGGTCAAAATTTAAGTCGTATGCACTTAAATAATAAGTCATGTCAAATTTTATCAAGCGCTTTTTTGCTTTATAATATATATATATCATGTGAGATTGTAGCACAGCTCTTGCTGGTAAGTGAGGTGATTCTTATTTCATATGCATATGCCAAAGTAAAATGGATCAATGTCAAAAAAGCAATTATTTTATTCCATTTCTTGTTATGAAACTAGTCAAAAACATGTTGCGGTATTGTGTCTAATCCTCAGTGACTTGCCGTGCGGGATGAACATCCTATGAGTAATCTATTCATGGATGGAGGGAAAGAAGCAGTTTATGTTGTCATGAGCACCTGTAGGTAGAAGTCTGAATTAGTTTCCCTGGATAGCACTGCCCTAATTCTTCAGTGACAACCATACAGGAGGACTTTTTTAAGGTGAACCATCCCGCATTTGTGTTTTGTAGGGGAGAAATCTAGAAAACTACCAACAAGTAGTCCGAATAACAAGGTAAGATGCTGAACACCATAAACACCATCAGCCTCCCTCGTTTTATCAAACAGTCTACAACAATGCTGCCAGCAGATTCAACGGCAGTCCAAAGGCTCACCAAGCACTCATATTGCCATGAATGGAGCAGTCAAACACATAAAAAATTATAGCTATTAAAAATAATAATAAAAATGCCAACCAAAAATTATTGTTCTGGTTCTCTCAAACAATTCCCTAAAGAAAACTTTTAGAAATAAGATTTGCTAGGGAATCTTTTATGAATGTATAGCAAACAGATGCCAAAATTAGACTAATAATTTGTTAAATTAAATGCTGTTCGTATTTGCTCAATTAAATGCTGATCACCTAAAGCACACAGATGCTTATTTTTTAAAATTAATCACACTCTTCTTCTTAAGGATTTTTCGTTCGAGTGCATCAACTGAGAAAGAAGACTGTTTTCACTTTTGCTTTATACAGGCTCATGAACACTTTACATTTTTAATTTTATTATTTCTTTTAACTATTTTATAATGCTTCATTGAGAACAGCTATTCTTTTTACTATACTCTTCCAAGAAACCAAATCTAGTTGACTAGGGGGTAGGAAGATCTGGTGGGTAAATATTAAAAACTGAATCAATTATTCATTGTTTTGTAAAGATAATAAATACCCTTCTCAAATATTTTTTAAAACATGGCTTCCAGGCTAAAGTGGCTGGTTATACTTGGATAGTTGAACTCATTTATATTATCTGACTATTATTAACATGCTAATAAATTTAAAGAAATCTTTTAATTCTCATGGGAAAAAAAAAAAGAAAATTCAGCCTCATATGAATTAAATATTAAAATTTACAAGAGTATGGTACACAAACAGAGAATCTTAAAAAAATTCAATTTTCCTAAATTTGATAAGTATCACAATCTATGAAGTACAACAAGACACATTACAGATAAATTTTTAGTTTAAAAACATGTTCTTTTGTAATTTGAAGTATGTGAACAAACAAATCTTAAGAATGAACCCTAAATTTTGTAGGAACAAATAAACAATATACATTTAAGTAGAACTTTCAATTTTAAATATAACATAAAATTTAAATAATTTTAAATTATCAAATACAATCCAGTGATTATATTTTATTTATAACAGCAGCAATTATTTATATAATATAATAACACTGATTTTAGAATTGTTAAAAATCTAAATAAAATGCCAGAAATGAATGTATGCCTCACTGAAATTTCCTGACTGCACATAAAATTTTCATAAACTGTACATGAAACAAATTAGACCTCCCTGTATCACTTTTCAAACAAAATTGCAACTTAATACATGAAAGAAATCATCACACTTCTATTTTACCACTGCCTAACAAAATCATATGAATTTTTAATATGTTAATTTCGAGATGGAAAAATAAACATTTTCAGAAAAAAAAAATGTCTTTTCATAATAGTAATACTGTAAAATACCTTGAACTTGATATTTCAAATCAGCCTTTAATGCAATTTCTTTTTCCTTGAACTTTTGCTCTATGGAACTTTTTTGATGCCTCAAAGTTATGTCTTTGACAATCTAATTCCTGACAAAGTTGCTTCAGGCGTGTTTGCAAAGCCACTAGCTGCAAATAAGTTGCACATTTTAAAATATGCATTATGATTATACATTTTCATCACAAAAATCAACATGCATTAATACGTAAATGGAAGAAATATATTTTCTAAGCGATGAATAATAAATTTAACACAGAATGAAGAGTTCAAAATTGTCAAAAAAACTTTAAGCATTATTACATAATATTGTCTAAGATTTCATTATTTCAAATACTATTCCATTAGAGATGGGAAAAGCAGTTAATTTTTGTTAATGATAATATAAATCAACAATTAATTTTAATTGTTAAATGCAATAGACCTTAATTTTGCAATGTATGGATAAGTTACACATATGAATACCACGCAACCATACAAGTTACATATGAATACCATACAACCAGATGCATTAATTTGAATTGTAACATAGAATATATTTATGGGGAGACGTACCAAGAAAAATTTTTATATTTCTGTGATAAATTTTCCATATCCAATAATTGCATTTTTTTTTTTTTCATAAATAATACTTTCATACTTTTATTTTTCTTCATAATTTACTAAAATAATTAAAAAAGCATGTTTGGATGTTTCTTTTCTGAAAACTTTATATTAAAAGATATTTTTATTAAAAAAATTGTTAGAAATTTTTAATCACAATAAATATGTTGGTTAATAAAAATAAAAAGATTCATAGAAATTCTTTAAAAAGCTTTTATAAAAGAAATATGGTTTCATAACTTTGAACTTTTTAATTCTTAAATGCCTTACTGAAAAACATTCATAAATTAATGCATTAAAAACGATTCATTGATAAAATATATTCTACATAACATTAATAAATCTATCTAGCAGCATAAGGAATATATAAGAATAACACATCTTAGAACTCACATAGATAAAACTTAGAATAACACTATCTTAGAAGAAATTTATTTTGTATTATTTGAAATTGTATTTCTTATTACATATAAAAGATAAATAATCATTTTTCAGTTTTATTTAACAAGCTTTTTACTTTCACAAATTTTATTATCGAAAATTTAATAAAATGGATGAATTAAAATTAATTAAAAAATGAATATTATATAATAACATTGTCTTATATTACATCACAACCCATCATACTTTTAATCATGCTTTTTTTTTTTTTTTTTAACAATCTCATTTGCAAAATATTCAATGTAATATATATCTATAATTTCCTCCTTCAAAAGCAATTAAATAAAAGAATACAATAATAAATAATTAAAAACTATCAAGCAATAGCAATTTAATAAAAGTGGAGTTCAAAAGATTGCTTTAAAACTAAATATGCTAAATTTATATCAAGATGAAAAATAAAATAGCCAAAATTGTGATTTAAATTTATTATAAACCTGGGTGATATGCTAAAAATAACCTATCCCTAAAGTGTTGATAGGCATAAAAATCAACTGTCAATATAAAATCTTTGCTAGTTGAAATTGTTTGATTGGCATTGAACTCCACCAAACGTCAAGGTTGCAAAGCATTGTTAAATAACTGTTGAAATTAACTGCCAAAAACCTTCCCTATCAAGGGACGAATTCAGTTGCCAATGCATTGCCAAAAAAAAAAAAAAAGCAGCCATCTCCTAATGTCATAACAGTGTAAACATCAACTACAACCATTAATTTTCCGTTTTGTAAACTGGATTTGATTCCTAATTCTTGTAAACAAAGTTAAATCAACAGTTACATGTGTAAATGCCAAGTCTGGAGCTGTTTAGTATTTAAATAATGGATCATTTCCTGAGTACTATCTAGGTTCTGATCAGTACTAAAGCAGAAATGTGCTTTAGCTAGAACGAAAGGAGGTCCCTTGTCTGACATTATTTAACTATAATAATGTCATGATGAAATTTTAAAGAAAATAGCAAAAAAGAAAATTTTAGATCTAGGATGCAATTTTATTAAGAATGATTTAGTAACTTAAAATAATGATTTTATAAAAAATATAGGCTAGAAATTTTTTAAGTTTGTGTATAATTCATGGCCAAATTACAATAAGTACATGAAGCCTTTACAAGTTTCTGCATCCTTGTTTAAGACCATTGAAATTTTTATGCATGGAAAATATATTTAAAAATTATCTATTTTCTTTATAAAATATTTTATTATTTATTTAAATGCATTAACACATTTAGATATCTTAGGGCAACAAATTCAAGAATTTCAAAGAGAAATACTAGCTATAAAACATATCCTAAATATTATATTACATATATTATCATGGCATATGATCCAGAAATAATTCATAAAAATACTTAAGCTTGCAACATTTTTTTTTTTTTTTGTATTCTACAACATCCAAATTTTGTATGTGACACTGGAATTTTAAATGCTGCAGGCAGAAAATGAAATCTGATTTTCAGCTTACTGAATAAAAACAATGTTCGACTGACTACTTTGTATTTGGAAGTATGATATCACATCAAAGTCAATTAACTGAATTAGAAACATGGAAAGTTTTTGTAAAGAAGGGGGCCTAACACAATCTGTAGTAAAGGAGTCACATGAGTATAACAAAGCTATTTTCATGATCTTGGATATTTTCTTAAAACAGGAAATGCATGATGGGTTAGGTCAATAAAACAGTGTAAGATTTATAGATGGTGGTCTTAGCATGTCCATGAATGGACTACTAAACTCACATCTCTAGAATATAGAGATGCATTTCTTGGTTTCATGCTGCAATAATCAGAGATGAGACAATAATTGCAATACACACCATGTTCTGGCAATGGATAACTTTCTGAATGAAGGAATTGTGCGAATGGTTTGAGCAACTTTTTTTCCCAAGCATGAGCACAATAAAATATATTTGGGATATTCTAAGCATAAACACTTTTGACATCCTATAACCCCTGAAAACAGTTTGAAGATCTTTTCTGGAGGAGAGGGATAGAATACCCTAGATCTTCATTAATATACTGGTAAAAATGCTCTATGCCTTACTGTTAATGACTGCACGGGAAACCATTCTACCTAATAAAAGATACTTACTTTCAAGAAATTCTACCTGTATATTTATTCATTTTCAAAGACACAATATATATATATTTGTTTTGTAACAAATAGCATAATAAGTATGGGTGATTTTTGCTCATGGCTTATCATCATATCTATAAGCATCAATCTTCAAAACTTCCATCCTCGTTTATAATATCCAACACAGTAATATCTTTTAATTGCTTTGACAGTGTACATATGAATTATATCAGTTCTTAACAAATATTAATTTAAAATAAAGTACCTTTTCATCTCCAGATCCAAGAGCAATTGAATCGCTATGATGTCTCAATATTGTGTCTTTATTTTCCTTAGCTGGTGTTGAAGCAAAAGAGTCCCACACATTCAAATTATTTCTTGCTTTTATAACAGGTGATGCTATAAATATATATATATATTATTCCTCAATAAATTTGTAAAAAATAATTTATTACATTACATGAAATATGTAAGTAAAATCATAAAACCTCCTTAAATTGTGACAAAAGCAAAAGGAAGATTCCACATAATTTTTTTTTTTTCATGAAAACATATTTAATTTTGCCAGAGGAATTATTTTCCTAAATTGCTATAACATAATTGATATTCTATTTAATACGATGCCAACTATCATCTGTGATAATCCATTTATTCCTAATATTTCGATCCTCATACATTTGAGTAAGGTCTATTTCCTTGTTTTTAGTCTCATTTATTAAAGGATGTACAAAATGTATTGTCTCATCATAACAAATAAAATTTATACCAATGACGGGTTTTTATATTTTGTACAAACTATTTTTATTTGAAATTAAAATATGTTTTTATTACAAAACAATTTTTTACTTCAGGTCTATGAATTATTACTTTTGTAGCAGTGGATTCCTATTTCAAGAATGAAAACAACAAATGAAACATTTTCTATTCAATTTAAATTGCTGACATGTGAAAGATATCAAAGATAAAACAGCTAAATTTATCATTTTTTGAAATTAAAGGAAAGCTATTACCTTACTTTTGGATAATTACACTAATGTTTACTTATAAATGGCTATTTATATATGCTGACTAAAATCAAATTGAAACAAAACCTTCAAAGATCATTACAAATTAATTATTGTGAAATAGTTAAACACAAAAAACATGCTCAAAATAAGTCAGTATTTATTTTACATTGTATTAATAAAGAAATTACAAATTTTTAGGTTCTTTTAAAAATGTTTTAAGAGTTTTCTTTAAAAAAAAAAACACGTGAACTATATTTTTCCGTTAATTTAATGAATACACTGCTAAACCAAATCAAATTACTGATGTTTGATAACACCAGTAACTTGATTTGGTATCACCAAAATCAGTGTCTTCTATACTGTATACTGCTGAAATATTTATCATTAAGACCAATAATTAGTTGAGGAATGAATAATCAGCGCACATACTTAAAAATGATTATAAATTTTAAGCAGTATAAATAAAATATTTGTATCTAAGAAGCACAGTATTTAAGATTAACAATGTAAAAAAGATTCTTAAAATTCACATTTGCTTGCCTGGCAATATTTAAAAGTAATTTATAATATGGTTTATGTAAAATATATTTACAGTACCATCAACAACAGTTTCAAATTTTGTTCTACCAGGTGTCTTTGCCAAAATATGACTCGATTCTTTGATAATCTCATGGTTGTCCATTAAACTCAACTGAAAAGAAAAAATATAAAAGGTTGTACATTACAAAAGTATTTTTAATTCAAAATCTTTTATCCAATTTTAGCAGAATCATTTCAATTTTCTATTATAATTTTTATTATCTTAATAATAATATATTAAGAATAAAATTATGTTTTTTCTCCAACTAGAGAGTAAAAAAAAAAAAAAATGTACTAAATGTAAAAAGATATATAACTACTTGCCTATAACAAAACAACAGCATATAATATACAGATGATTTGTGTTTATACGATTACTCTTTTCATTTAACTTGTAAATAATTATCTTTATTAATTTTTAGTAATACTAAGAAATGGGGGCCTCACAAATCATATCTAATCTTAGAAATTTTAAGGTTTTCTTTTTATGCATAATTAGTTTATAAATAAAAGATTCCAGAACTAATGATTTAAAGCAAAATGAATGGATAATGCATATACCATATAGAATGCATACACATAATCTGATATGAATAAAAATTCACAGACACTTTAATAGTTTTCCTGTGTAAATTTTAGATAAAGTTTTATTATTTATATACATATTCATACATTAGGTTTATTTATAGCATTAAAAAATTGGAATAAAAATATTTAATTGCTTATAATAAATGATTAAAGAGATTCAAATTTGCATGACCATCATAAAAAAAATTAGTAACTTACAATGTCATCTTTAAATTAATATATCAAATGAGAAGAAAAATACCTTAGTTTTCAATTCTTCAATAGTTCTGTCTTGTTCTGCTATCTTATTCATCAAAGATTGATGAACATCATTTTCTAAAATTAAAAATATTTCGTTGGATTATAAAAAGCTAAAATGTTTTACATGGAAAACAAAAGAAATAATAATTTAAATTAACCAATTTATTAATTCATATGTTAAGAGAAATATTAAATAATGAGAAAATATTTCGCTCACCACGTAAAATTTTTTTGTTTTCTTTGTCATCAAAAATATTTATTCCAGAATTTTCATTCACAGAATCTGAAAACATCCTTGATTTTTGTTCTTGTGCATTATTTTGGTCCAAAGTGAGGCTTTGTCTCTTTTTTTCCCTCTCTATAATAGCTGTTTCTCGAATACCTCTCAAATCTTTAAAATCATTCTCAAGTTGTTGAAGCTAATGAGATATGTTTTATATAATATATATATATACATTATAAAAATACAAATATATAAAATAAAAAATAAATATAAAAATATTTCAATCAAATTAAAAAACAGAATGATTCATTAAAATTTTATAACGAATCATACAAGCAGCAATATTTAGTTGATACAATTTTCACTTGAAATTATTCAAAAATTTCAATTTACTTATATAAGATTTACATAAAATAACTATTACAAAATAATAAACTCTTTTTCTGTTATTGTATTAAAATTCATAAAAAGAGGAGTAATTTGCCAGGCAAACCACTTTTGTAGAAACAGCATTAAGATTAATTTTAAGCCTTTTTTATTCTTCATTTATTGTAAAACATAAAAAAAAATTCATATTTAAAATAACAAATTATATATTACCCTACAGTTATCCTTCTTTGCTTGAGTAAGTAATCCTTCTAAACTTCCGATTCTTGAATCACGGTTGTGTATTTCACTCTGCAGTTTTTGCTGTTTATTTTCATAATCTTTACAAGCTTCAGCAAGTGATTGTAATTCTCTCTGAACTTCGATGGTTTGTTGCTTTTCTTTCTCTACCTGAAACAAGATATATTAATAAATAAAAAAAAAAAAAAGTGTTATATAGATTCCTTAAAAAAAAAAAAAAAAAAAACACCCAAAATTTTCAGATTAGAATATATTATCCAATTTAACACAAAATAAAAGGAAAAGATTAAAAAAATAGATTATTTTTAATGTAGACTTTTCTAATTGATATTTTCCATAAATAACATTTTAATTAATTTCATGTTTTAACTTAAATATGTATTACAAGTGATATTTTATGATGCCTGGATTTGTCTGAAATTCAATTTATACAAAATATCACCAGAAGTTCACCCAAACCCATACAGATCTTTCAATTATTTTAACAGGTGACCACTAGTCTGAAAAAGCAAAAATCATTTTCTTGCATGTTCGACAATTATAGAAACAAATCAGTCAATATAAGAACCCATTCTGAAATTCCTTAAGGTTATTCTTTCCAAGGTGTTTCCTTAATATACACATAGGATTTCTACATTGCATGCTAAAAAAAAAAAAAAAAAAAAAAAAAAAAAAAAACCATCATTGCAAAACCTTAAATATGTTTTTAAAAAACCTAGTTTATTTCTATATTAAACTAAATTATGTAGTACAACAAATTAAACTCCTCACATCAATCAGAACACAAATGAAAATGCAATTATTATAAGGCAAAACACATCACACAATCAGCTTTTAAATTAACTTTGCTGAATTGATTACTGTCAGTATACACAAATGACCCACACACAAATCTATTCAAAAATTAGGAAAAATTAATATCTTACTTTTACTTTGGAGAAAACAAACACCATTAATTTTTTTTTTTTTTTTTTTACAATTACACAATATAAAAACAGAACATAAAATACTTAAAGGAATTCCTAAATGCAAAATCAGAAATGGAACAGGATTCCATATTGTACTTTTAAGCAAAGGAAAACTTTTAGCACTAGTAAGGAAATACTTGGTAAGTAGACAGTATTGATGATAGTAAGTAGATTGTCAAATGTCATAACGTCCTGATTTAAACAAGCTGGCTCAGACAATGAATTATAAATCAAGTCTAGTTTAAATATTTTTTGCAAAAAGGCAAATCATAAAATAGAGGTAGAGATTAAAAAAAACAATTATTTAAAAACTTTAAAACTGTGTTAATACTATACAAATCATAGATCTAAAAACGATATTAAAATTTAGTTAAAATAAAAATTGTTAAGAAGGTTCACGTAAAGACACTTGACAATGACTTGGTTGAAATAGGTAAAACGACTAAAAGACTGCAAGATCATCTATATGTTCATTACTAACAAATACCTTAGTTGCACTGGTTTCTCTATTTTTTGTCTATGGTCTTAAATGCTGATTCTCGAGATGGCAGCTTTTTAAATACTTTTCCCTTCAATAATTTGGTTTTTAAATTCTTACAATTTTTTTTTATTTTACACACAAATGTATGAACTGTTAAATTGTAATTAGCTTTAATATTAGATTGGAATTTATGACCAAAATATTTTGAGAACCAGGTGCTGATGAATGGTTGAAGTAACATTCATTACATTTACATTTTGCAGTGGAAATTGGCTATTTAGTGGTAGACAAATAACACCAATAATAGTACTATAGGGACAAAAACGGTCGAGTGGCTAGCGCTCTGGCGCCACAGGTTTCGGGTTCGAGTCCCGGCAATGCCATGGATGTTTGTAGTGGTTTGGAATCCACTTTAAGCCGTAGGTCCGGTCTCATATGACTGTAAGAGCATTACGGAGCAGAAGTCAGACTTCTACTTATGGGTGCTCTATCAGAACAGAAGCTGCATCCCTTTTCCCTGAGGGATACAACAACAACAATAACAATAGTACTATCAGTCATAATGGATATAGATTGTTTTTTATCTTTGCCATCACAGCTTAAGAAATTGTTTCAGATGCCAGTTTTATAATAAGATATAGTTCTCATTAAGTTTTCTTGATATAATTTTCTGGGGTTTTTTTTTTTTTTCTAGCTGCCACTGCGGGCAGCCATAAAAGAATGGAGTTGTTAGCAATTCAGATATTTTGATTCTACTTTGTATGCTATATTTGAGTGACAAAAGGAAGCATAATTATAAGTTGTTTTTCACTGAAAATATTTTCAGAAGACTGTACTGTTAGCAATAAAAACAAATTTGTCTAAGAATGTATGATCATACATGATAGTTAAGATTTTATTGTTTTAAGTAAAAGCAGTTCCAAAATTGTTTCAATAGTCCATTGGTTACTTTTCTTTATTAAAAATAAAACTATTAGAATTTATAATTTAAACTTGATGAAGAATGTTATTACATTCATAATTTGAAGAAGGGGGGGGGGGGAAGGTTAACTTTTATGTTAAATCATAAAAATAAAAATATAGTGAGAGATAAGACATTTAAAATCTTTTTTTGCAAGGAGAAAATCCTTAAACTCTCCAATTATATAAATTAAATACAAATTTGCATATAGATTTAATAATTGTTTATTTTAAACCTCTCACCTACCTTATTTTTAACAGATATTTGATTTAAAAAACAATACAAAATAAAACAAAATTAAATATAACAATTTCTATTTGTACATTTTTATCCATATTAAGAAAAACATTTTTTACCTTACGCTTTTCTTTTTCCAAAGCTAACTCAAGACAGTCACATTGCAATTGCTTTTGCTGCCTCTTTTTGGAGCTTTTCAATTTTTCTTCCAAAACATTTATTTTCTGGATTACAAGTGGCGCAAGATTTTGCTTCCATTCAGATGAAGCCCAATCCATGGTTCTGTAATACAAATAGTTGCAGATTTTCAATGAAGAAATAAAAACCTAAAACAATATTAGCTTTAAAGAAAATACAATTTAGGGAGCCCAAGGATTTGGCTACTTTTTTTGTGACCAAATGGACACATGGTGTTTTCTGATTTCCATTCTAATCAGAATATATTTTTCCACTTTTAGTTATTAAGTTTATTACAAATTTAGGTTTATAATGTAGTTAACTTTATGTTTTTGTTTCCCTGAAATATTTCATTTTTTTTATTTAATAACTTGAATCAAAATAAATTCTGCCAACAAAAACTCAACATTTATTTTATTTCAACAATCCAAGCATCACTTAATTAAAGAAATATGAAAATAGAAAATACTTCAATTAAACAACCATAATTTTTGTAAAACTAATTTTTCTTATAAATACTTACTTCTGTTAAACAAAAATCAATGTTTATTCTTAATTCAAATATAAGATCATTTTTTATCCTATTAGAGCAAGCCGACAATTGAAATCCAAAGCAATTTTTCATATAACATTAATTTGTCAAAAAAACACTCTCATTACTTAGTTTTTAAAAATTGTGAAAATAGGTAATAAGCAATGGTGATTGGTCCGCTTTGAACCCATAAGATGCCAATAATAATAACCAAGTAAAAAAAAAAAACTGATGCAAAGTTATATAAGAATGAATAAATACAAATAAAATTTATTTGATGTATATACGAATATTAAAAATTAAAATAATTATTACAAAATCATTCACCTATTTTTTAAATTATGGTTATCATATTTATTATTATGATGAATATTAAACAAATAAAATCTATAAAATCAAAAATTTTCTATTTATTAAGTCAATCATTAAATATTATTTTCTTAAATACTATAATATGTTGTTTTCATTCTAAGGATGCAGATAAATTTCCTAAAATGAAAATGTTTAAGTTATTTATACGCAGTTTGAACATATACACACATTTAATCATATTTTCATAAACGGGCAGCAATAAAACGAAATTAAAAGATATTGTTTCGAATATAGGATAATTGTGGATGTTTGTTGAATATAATATAGGTATTTTTTTTTTTTTCATTTTTTTTTCCTATTTTCTTTTGAATTATAAGCAGATCCATTTATATTTAGAAAAAATGGCAACAGGCAATTACCCGCCTGTTGTACTGGAAAAGACGGTTTGGTGTTCTGTTTTGTCAGATTTTCCATACGTATGGCGTATAAATGATTTGCTTTCGAATCGTTTTTGTCCAAGTTGAATTTGAGTGACTTAATTGATATTTCTTCAAATTTTTTTTAGTGTATTAAAATGGCAGTTTCTAAAAGAAAATTTGCTGGAGATCATTTAGATCAATATGTTTGTAATGCCAATGAGGTAATTAATTTTAAATTTGTTACAACTGCTGAGGATATTGCTGATGAAACTAAAGGTTTCAAGGCAGAATATACGCATCAGTTTTTTGGTGACAGCGAAAATATATTTGGTTATGTTGGTTTAAAAATCAACATGATTTATTCTGCATGCCGCCTTTCAACGTTTTTCACCATGACATATAGAGAAAAAGTTAAACCCTCCAAAACTGGTGGTATAGAAGCAGATGACGTGTATAAAATTATTTGCGATAAACAGGAACTAGAACCATCTAGGGATTTGGATGCGTTTATTGATTCTTTAAATGAAGAGTTAACTTTTGAACCCTTGGGTGAATTGCTGAACACTTTCTCTATTAAAAATGATGGAAGAGAGGAAACTTATGGTATCTACAGAGCTGATAATTCCACACCTGGTTTCATTGAATATCATGAAAAGATGCAAACTCTTATTTTGTGGTTCATTGATGCAGCCTCATACATTGATGAAACTGATGAAAGATGGGATTATTTCATTTTGCATCAACATATTAAAAATGGAAGCAGTGATTACTATCCATTTGTGGGTTATGCAACTGTGTACCGTTATTATGCTTATCCTTTGAAGATTCGCCCAAGAATAAGTCAAATGTTAGTGTTACCTCCATATCAAAAGTCTGGCTTAGGATCCAAATTGTTGGAAAACATATTTGATTGGTATATCAAAAATCCTGAGGTATTGGATATAACTGTAGAAGATCCATCTGATGAATTCATCAGAATTAGAGATTTTATTGACTGTAAAAGGTGTGAATTGCTACCTACTTATTCTAAAGAATATCTTCAAAAAGGTTTCAATAGTGATATGGCAGAAGAAGCTAAAGATAAATTTAAAATTAACAAGAAGCAGGCTAGACGAGTTTATGAAATACTTAGGTTGAAGAACACGAATCTCAATGATAAAGAGGAATATCGAGCCTATCGCTTAGATGTGAAAAATCGTCTGAATATTCCCTTTCAACGTGAACAGTTAGATTTAGAGAAATTACAGAAGAATTTAACTCATGACGAATTAAAAGCAGCTGCAAATCCTATTCCCCGTGAACAAAGGATGGAACAACTTGATCACATGTATGTTGAACTAGAAGAAAAATATAAACACATAATTGAAAGGTTGCTTGAACAAAAATGAGGCTTTTTTATCATCTCATCAATCACTTCATTCAAACTGAAAAATTAATTTGAAACATTTCAGAAATGTTAAATATGTACTGGATTTTTATTTGTGTTATAAAAACAAAATATTTATATGAACACAATGTTTTTAAGTTGCCATTTTTGCTTTATGAATCATAAATTTTATTTCAAATATTGTTTTCTAAACAAATATTTACTTTAAATGTTTTTCAAAATTTATGCATGAATGAAAGTGTTTTGTTTTGTTTGGAGATGTTTGAATTGCATTATAAGGTGTAGTATTCTTTTTTTTTTTACTTAAATTTATATTTGATTTTTTTTTTTTTTAATGCCAAATTTCTAAAACTTACGTAATCTGTATTTGTATGTAAAGAATCTGGCAAACATAAATTTATATTTGATTTTTTTTTTTTTTTTTTTTACCAAATTACTAAAGTTTAAGTAATATGTATTTGTATGTAAAGAATCATGCATATTTTGATTTTTTTTTTTTTTATTCTTATTAAGAGAAGTTCTCGCATTGTTCAACTATTACTTGGCATTAAATGTCAATAAAAAAGAGCAGAAAATCCATTATGAAACTGTGTAAATTTTTTTCCTCTCTATGATTG
This sequence comes from Caerostris extrusa, assembly GCA_021605095.1. Classification (NCBI taxonomy): domain Eukaryota; kingdom Metazoa; phylum Arthropoda; class Arachnida; order Araneae; family Araneidae; genus Caerostris; species Caerostris extrusa. Next base: position 58,728 of record BPLR01021711.1, on the reverse strand, counting down.
CTTTACTTAACGTATTAAACAGTATGAAGAAAAACTATTGAATACTAAAAAAACTGTTACTGCTGTTAATTTTGATTTTAATATATACATATAAAGAAACTAGCACTTTATATATGTGTCTGTATGTGTATAATCATGCTATATATATTTTATTTATAAAGACATCAGATTATATACTTCTGCAAACTACCTTAATAATTTTATTAAGAATTATTTTTAATTTCAACATTTTTGTAAACTTATTGATAATTTATTTTCATACAAAGTCAGTTTTAAATACAGTAGCCCCTTCATAAATTGCTCTTGGAATATTTCTCACACTTAGCTTAGTAAAACATCACATGATGTTATATTGACCTTCTTTGTTTCCTTACATGGGCATCTTAGTAAGGGGCTGCTATATAACTTTTTGTATCTTGTTCTGGCTAGAAACTATATATATAAGAAACAGTATTATTTTAAAATTACAGCAAAGTTGCTTTAATATTTCTTGTTTAATTTTTGTGTCAAATTGAAGATGATTTGGTGAATATTGAAAAATTAAGTTATTAACAGATGCTCTTAAAAATATATGGAAGATTTTCATTTATTTTTAAGGGTGTAATAGAATTACACTGTGATTATTGAAATTATCTTGATCATATTTTTCAAGAAATTTTTTTTTTCAAAGACCAATTCAGTAAATGAGATAAGCAGTCAAAGATGAGTCTGAATCTTTCTAATTTGGTATTTTCCCGTAGCAGGATGTCAAACATAATGTTTACAAGTGTATCAAAGTTTTCATTCTTATACTGTGAATAATGATTTGCTACATTATAATTAGCATGAAATTGTTCCTTGCTAACATAAAAGTAACAATAACACTTTTAACAATGTTGAAAATGTACAAATATCTATCTTAGTAATTGTATTTCCTGTTTTATAAATAAAATTTTAATGTTTAAAATATATTTGAATTATTTTGTTTAGTATGTATAAGATTTTTCTAAAATCAAATACAGAGACTAATTTGAAGAAATATAAAGCCTTTTAAATTAAATTATTTTTGAATTTTTTTTTATATTTATTATTATTAACCGGTTCAACAAAAATAAATAAGAATATTCTATTTAAATTAACAAAACTAACTAACTGGGTTTTTAAACATAACCTATGTTTAAAAATTTAGCCAAATTGTGGTTTAAGTATTTTTTTGTTACCAGGTGAAAAATGTATAAACTTCACTTCTCTCCCCTTCACATCTACATCACAGGGGCATACCTTTTTTACATTTATGTGAGTAACATGACCCAGTAATCTTGCCTTCTCTTAATTTTCTTTCCCATTGTCTTGTTTTGATCATATATTCATATGCTTTGTGTATTTTTATAATCTAATTTGGTTGTTTTGCAATTTACTTCTTGTCATTTTTAATTGACTCTTTTGATTTATTTCATTTGACATATTGTGACAACCAAATCCTAGGAAAAGGGATATTGGCAATGCAGCTGTAGTGTGGTCAACTCATTTCTTTAGCCTCCACTTCTTTTAGATGGATGGCACTTCTCCGTATTTGTTGAACTGTAGATCTCGGTCTAAAAATGACCGTAGAGCGACAACCCAAATCTCCATTTTTAGATGTATTAATTGGTTGATAGTTGAAACTAAAGCATAGTTTCAAGATATACAAGTCACATTTGCAAAGTTTTGTTGTATTGTTGGCACAATTTTAGACTTACAATATATTTACTTTTAAAACTTGTTTTGCTGATCTTTTTAATTATTGACCCACATTTTGACCTTTAATTTTAGCAACTCACACTTTCGGACAATTTTAGATGGATTTTTATACAGCTTGGCCAAAACTGATCGTGTCATAAAATACATACTTTCAGTAATATATATAATAAAAACTTGTGCTTATGGCATTCACAGGGATTTTGTACATATAGAAAGAACTATAAAAAAAATCTAAATATATTATACCTAAGGAAAAAATGGACACAATCAGCAACAAAATGTAATGTATTTTATCAACTGTATTTGTGAAATGAGTTAAAAATGTGGATTTGTGCCATAAGGATTCAATGTTATAGAATCTCGCAATAAATATACAGACACATGAAGAAAGATTCGGCTCCTTCCTTTCATTGTTTCAAGATTGAAAGCAAAAATGCATTATTTTATAGTTACTCCTCAAACAATACTGTTAATATACATAGGATATTTCAAAATGTTTAATATTTTTGGTCGGTTCTATGTCATTCAGTTATAGCTCATGTTTTTGAAAAGTCATTTTAAATGTGGTTCAATATTGATTAGTCTTATTTTTCATGTAAGTCATCTATTCTTTTGTTTTTTCTTTATGATCAGACTCGGTTTTGCATTGTATTATTTTGATTTTTTTATTTCAAATTGTTTTCCAAAAGAAAGGTGGTCAAAATACTATGTGGCTCCTCCTCTAAAAATCCCCTAAAATTAGATTTTACTACTGATTGTATATTTTACTTAATGTAGTGTATTATACATAGAAATTTCTCTTAATCTGATAGACTTATAATCTTATTAAATATAATCATCTCTAAAGTAGTATCATTCATTTTAATTGTTTGTCTTAATTATGACAAATTATATAATTTTTTGGTATTTTTCATAAATACCTGGAGCTTCATTATCTAATAGAATACTTAATGGTTATTGAATCTCAGAATTGGAAGTTATATTTTTTATGGCCTGTTCAATAAGACTTCTAAATATAAATACTTGTGACTGGGAGGAAATCAAAAACCTCATTTAATTTTAACTTGGAAACTGCATTAGACATATGTGGCAAAAGAGTTAAAGACCCGTCTCTGAAAATTATAACAGAATTAAAACCAAAAAATATTGCTTTTAAAGACAATACCTGGTCAAACTACACAGATTCAGTGATTGACAATAATATTGCACTATTTAACAAAAATCTTCTGCATTTTGAAAAATCACAGTTAATAATTCTGCCACTTAAATCTGAAACAGGTGACAATTATTTCAACACTGGACAAAACAGAATTAACTGCCACTTGTTGGATGAAACAATCAGATTCAATAATTAAATCCGATAAAGTATAATTATCACCTATAACAAATAACTTAATTTCTATTTGCTAAAAACTATATTAACCCTCCACACTCTTAATTATAGTAAGAGAATTGACGCTAACGAAATTTTTAAATCTTTAAATATAATGCATCTCCGGTTCAGATATTAAGTTACGATAGTTTTTCGTGAAAGTGCGAATAAAAATAGTGAAGGGCAAATATTCCAAACCCCACTCCTTCAAACGCCAGACAAAATGTAATAGGAATCCATCTTTCTTCCGGGTACCGAGATGGGAAAAGGGTGAAGGTCAAAACGTTAGAGTAAGAAGAAAATAGGTATTCTTATTGCATAAAGCAATTCGCAACAAGGGAGATCATTATAGACGGGAAGATTTCGTGGTAGGAAATCGCTTTTTTCTATCAGAAGAACGATCAATTTTAATCATTTAAGGAAAAATAAACGCCGAGAAAGCAATTGTTCTTAATTCTGATATTAAATGAAATAATTGCCTCCCAGTAACGACCATACACAGTAGAGGAAGCAAGTGCAGGGCAGACAGGAAGGTGAGATGAATCCATGTCCTCTCCAAGACTGCAGAGCATGCATTTGGGGCTTGCAAATATTTTCATACGAAAAAAATGATTGGCCATACAATCATGGCCCGTCAGGAGTCTGAAAAGGGCAACAGCTTTAAACCTGGGCTGATCAGGGATGTTTAAAATAAAGTTAAACCAGGTTTTAGATGAGTTGCCTTCAAGTAGATTATCAGATAGAGTGTTCCGAAAAAGTCTTATTAGAATGTATATATATAAGTATTGGACATAATATTACAAAAATGAATTGTGTGGTTGCTTAGTGTATATGTGTTGATTTATCGTCATCGCACGATGCATAAGTTTCTTATAACAAAACATAAACCCAACGAAATTGCGTTAATGACAGGGGTTCCAAACAAATTGGATTTGCCTTCCAAACAGCTTATTAATAAATGGCGTTCATTTTATGACTGAGGGAAGTAATATGGACCGATGAAAAATCCCCCTCTTTCTAAATGAAAGTTTTGCTTACAAGCAAAGAAGAAAAGCTATCTTGTAAGCGATAAAGGTAAACTAAGTTTAAGGGAGTTCTGCAATATAGGGTTTTTGGCGATTTTTATTCCCACGTCTGCTTTTTGATGTTTTCGCCAAACAGTTTAGCATTTACATTTAACTGCCGCGGACGTTTTTGCCGATGAACAGATTATATGATTAGTATTGTCTTCGTTCTGCCCTGAGCTTTACTATACAAGCCCTCTCTTCTGCGTCGCTCTGTTTATCATAAAGTGGGGACCACGCCGTTTGCTAACATCATAGCCAGGTATAAGTTGCATGTACACACTAAAAGTAGTATAAGTAACAATAATTAGATAAATACTTAAAAATAATTCATTTTCATGCAAAACTTATTAAAAATAAAAAAGAATTCAAAAGTCCATTTAACAGCTTTGCCTGCTTTTAGTAATGTACACTGTTCCACTTACCTGTCATCCATTGATGTTTTATCAAATGAATAAAAAAAGATACAATTTTAACTGTCCAAAAATTAAGAAACTTCAGATACGTCATCAACTGATATTGACATGCAACAATGCATTAAACGGTTTCATCAAGATAAGCACAAGAACAGAACGAATACACTGGTCAAGGACAAGAACAGATATGATAAATAAACACGAACAGAAGACAAATATTAAAAAAAAAAAGAATCAGACGAATAGTTATGATATCAATGATAAAAAACAAGGTTACCGGAAAAACGCCAAAATAATTAGCTAATGCATATGACACAGCAATTCTAATCAAAGCAATGGGGTTTCGATTACTGTCGGATTTTCGTAGCATAACTTGATTGATGAGTATGTACTCATCAGTAAGGTTGTTTAGGTGAGGTGAGACTGTTGGTTCTGTCGATTTATACCGATATCGTTAGGTAGGATGGCTAGACTGTCATTAGATTTTGATGCAAATAATTGGTGATGGAGGATCAGAGTCCTCTGGGATACCAGACGATGTCTAGTTTATTTTCTCGATTTACAAGCGGAATCAAAACTATAATTTGAAGATGGTATCCGCGAAGTTAAAAGAGAAAGATGTAAGCGTTCTGAGAAGGGGCCAGTGAGTGTAGCAAATGCTATAATGCCGCCAATGTGTTTATTTTTTTTAATATTATTATTAGGTTTTTTTTTTTTAGAGGTTTGGTTTGGTTTGTCGCTCTACTGTCATCTTGTGCACACGAGGGCTAAGCAGACAGGGACCTACAGTTTAAAGTGGATTTCGAATCACTCACAAACATCCATATCGCGAATGCATACGTCTGTACTCAACGAAAGCAAACGCAATAATTACAGTCATGAACTTTCTATTTTCTCTTGACATCAGCATTTCCATGCTGCCGCTCGTGTTTTTCGCACGCATGTTCTTCGACTTTTAAACTTTTTAAAAATCTTTTTGTACCTTAATTACTCCTTTTTTCTTACAGAGCATTGTACTCTTAAACAATTTATTATCTTTTTAAAATTCTGTAAATTTTTTACAATTAGTATTGTTTTTAAAAGCTAATTTTGTAATTGTATGTAAGGGAATATTTCTGCCCAGACACTCCTGATCCAACACCGCCTTTCTTTTTTGGGAGGGATACTTTGAACAATTATTTTGAAAATAAGTCTATTGAAAATACTTTATATAACTTAAGTGGATTATTAAATATGTATGTTGTACTCATTAACGAAGTTGCCAACTTGTAATGATTTAAAAAAATGAAAATAAAATCATAATTATCAGATCAAAATCTTGAATAGTTTGTTTTGCAAGACTATCAGTTGAATAACAGAGCTACACTATATTTCGGTTGCATTATATATATTTGAATGCCAGGTTTGTTGTATATTGCATATATTTCGTGCCAAAACGCTCAATATGATTTAAATAAAAAATAAATATATAACAAAAGATTTAATTTTGTTTAAACTTATATAGATGAATTTCGATTTTATTTACATACTGCTATTAACGTAATTTACTAGAATTCAAATATGCTGAGCATTTAACTTTCCTACCAGCAATTCATAGCTGCAATTTTCGATAGTAAAAAAAAAAGAATAGTTGGCGAAACCCTTTTGAAAAAAAATAAGTTATAATTATCAACAGTTTCAAACGTAGCAATAATTATTCTATTATCTTCCATGAAATGTAGTTTATTGGCTTTTATTTTTTATTTCATTTATTTATTTTTTGCAGATATACATACAAATAAGAGCACTTATTTCTGAATATGATGAACTCGTTTTTAAGAAATTCTATATCCCCAAAAAAGCACAGGATATTCACTTTTTAATCAAGAACCAGCAGTCTGATTTATCAAAAATATCTTTTCCATAGCTGTCAACAATTTTGCGTTTTAACTTTTATCGGTATATCATATTAAATATTCCTCTCCTTTTTCATATACACACAGACACACACACACACATATGTATATATAGTTCTAGCATAGCAAGGATCTAACAACAAAAATTGACCTTTATACGTAAAAATGGAATAATGTTTTCAATTGTTTTTATTTTTATCAAGAATATTAAATTCTATCCTTAACGAAATAAAAAGAGCTATTATTTATAATCGGGATGTGTTAATTTCATTTCGCAGAAAACGATCTTTAAATGAGACAATGGATTGTATTCCAAAACATATAAATAAATCTATAGAACAAAAAACTAAAACCTTGGGGATTTTTAAGTATTAAGTTTGCTTATTTGCAAAGAGAGCCAAAAGTAAGTTTAAGTTTAAAAAATTACTGTGAGAAAATAAGTGCAAATAAATTTAGGATACTTATTAAAAAAATTAAAAAAAAAAATTGCAAAAGGAAAAAATTTATACCTATTTGATATATAATCTAATAAAAATTTTATAACTAAATTTTTTACATGAAATCAAGATAAATAAAAATAATTTTCTTCTAAACGCAAGATATAAAAATGGCAAATAAAGTTGAAATATTTTTTTTTTATTTTTATTAATTAGATTTGTCCTCTTATAAAATCTGCTTTTTGTGTATATTTACTGCAATTTCAAAAAATTGATGATTAACGACTTTAAAAAAAAAGCCTTTGATTAAACGCAGGTGGGGTTATATATATATATATATATAAAGGATTTAAGAATCCGAGTCTTTTATAATTTTTTTTTTTTTTTCAAAATTTTAAAAAATAATGCTAAAATTAAATTAAATTCTAAGAAGCAATTCAATTGTGTTTCTCAATAATACAACCTTGCCGCTAGTGCTATCGCCGTCAAGTACTGCATATCGTTGGAGGTGGTCTCTGTTCATTGGATCTGCTGAATTACATAGGGGACAGCCAGGGTTCGAAAAGATTTTAATGCGATGGAGATGTTCTGCTAGACAGTCATGGCCAATCAGAAGATGGAACTGGTCGACAACATGTCGTCGCGGATTGCTGAGTATTGTTAAAAGATCTTCAGCTCTCCAACGCTTTGACTCAATGTTTGTAACTTGTGACTTTTCGCCATTATTTGTTTGATATATAATTTTGTAGAATGACAGTGCCAGTGTAGGTGTGTCTCATTTGAAGTAGTCTTGTTGTAGAACACTAAGCCCAACCTCCGAGACTTGGCGAAAATGGCGACGAGAAGAATGTTGAAAGAAAAAGAACTGCCAGAAGCTGCAGACCACTTTGCTATTACAAGAACACTGCCCAGGCTGCACCAACGAGGAGGTGAGTCTACGTTATACTCTTTCTCGCCAAAATAAAATCAGATATTGTTACCCATCGTATGAAAGAGGGGTTTCTGAGACTCGCTGAACGTTACCATTCCTGCGATAAAGAAATATATCACACTGTTTAAATTCTTCGTCAATTATAACGATTGCGACTTCATCAGTTGTTGGCGCATTGTATTGTCTTTTCGTGTCGGCCGACAGGTGTTTTGTCTGCTCTAATAACAACTTTGTAGTTATCATCTTTTATTTGTTCAAGAGGCGTTCTGAACAATCGAATTAATTCGTTGCTTTAATCAAATAAAGTTTGCAAATACAGGAGATGAATCCCTTTCGGGGCTAGTGAGCTTCAAGAAAATTAACCATCCAGACATATTAATTACTAAATGTGTTTGCCTTTCTTGGTGAGACTTATTGGTTCTCAAAAACTCAAACTGTCGAAGTTCTATGCTCAAAGATATTTGCTGCAGAAGTGACTGCAGATTGGCGCTATGGTCCATCTTCACCCAAGAACTATGAACGTTCCTTACATATTTTCTTGTAAGCAAAACATTTTAAAATCCATGGAGAAAGAAATTTATATGTAACTGTAAAATTTACGTTACTAATTTGGATACAAAGAGGTGCAATATAGAACAACCTTCTAGTGGTAAACCCTGGGCAACGTTCTATACAGCTAAGTGGTCTACAGTTTTCGGCATGAGCTCTCGCTGCTATCCTAACCTTCGTTGTGTTGGCCTGAGTGCCTTGCAATGGAATGCTGGTGGCTTGTCTCAATAAAAAAAAATTGATCTAATGAATATCTAAATCGCATTGGGATTTTTGACGAACCAAACTGCATTCTTTGTGATTTGGCAGAACTAATGAATCGAGTTCATTTCCATCGTTGCTTGGCACTTCACGGCGAATCCGTGACAGCGGGATACTAACAAGCTAGAGAACTATTAAGGCAATGACTTCGGTCAACTTTGTTGAACTCTTTTTGTGTGCATTTTTTTTTTATTTCGTATTTTTGTATTGCTTTACCATTGGAAAAATTTCGATACAAAGTAATTAAGTTTAAAGTAACTGTAAAAACAAACATGTAAGAGCTGCATTAAAAATACAAATCTTCTCGAGGTAAATCAAAGTTTAAATAAATCTAAATATGTCAAAATATTTAAAAGTAGGAAATGTGAATAGCTGTTAAAATAAATTAAACTAAACAGAGATAATATAAATAATTTATCCTTTATTATGCAATAATACAATTCAACTCCCCTTCTTTTTCTATCTTAAAATTTACTCAAATAATAATATGATACGTCATTAATAAATTTTAAACTATTAATATTTTCTATGCAGTCAACAAATAATGACATAACTTATAAAATTATTTCATCATACTTTAAAATTATCTTTTTTTAATTTAATCGCTTTTAATTTCTTACGAATTTAAAACTTATGGACAATAAAACAATTTTGGATATTTCAACTTCTATTGAACTGCTGATAATAATATTTATTTTTTTTTAATTACTTTTGTGTGATTTTATCATTAATTTTAAAGCATTGTTCTTGGAGCATATAATTGCTTGTGATAAATTTATCCACATATTTATCTCTCCTGTTTATTCAAAATAAAAATTTTAAACATATTTTGATTAAATTTGGCCGAAATTTATGTCGCCAATCATGGTTATAATGCAACAATAACAACAGCAAAATAAAAACCAACTGAATAGCAACAATAGCCGAATAAACGCACTCATGCTTTTCTTGCATCCCCATCTTACTATAGTACAATGTTTCTTAAATATAACTGGTAATACCTTTTGAACATTTTCAAATTTTGATGAAAGTTAAAAAAAGAATATGATCCATCTTTAGTTTAATAAAAAAAACTACTTTTAAATATAAGAAAAATATTTAATTCAGTTTTTTCCATTTTATTACAGACTAAATGGCCAGAATCTTTTGGTAGTATTTTTTTAAGCCTAGATGCAGAATCCCTATGGGGGCCTGATGGCCGAGTGACTGACAGGTTTTCGAGTCGAGTCCGGGCTGTGATTCGGAATATTTGTAGTGGTTCAATCCACTTTAAATTGTAAGTCCTGGCCTAATATGACTGTGGGGGCGAAGGGCTGACAACCCTAGCCAGTAAATAAAAGTCATCTGTTTCGGAATCTGCCAGTAGACAGACTGCCATGGCCTTACATGGTCTGTAGTGATAGTGAGTTAGTTAGCAGAATCCCTATCTACTCAATTTTTTTTTTTTTTTTTTCATCTCTACGATATTTATTACCAAAGTCATGTTCCATTTTAAAATTGCTTTCAATACATGTAAATGGGGTTGTTACTAAATAATACATTCAAATGCGCAAGACTGTTTGGATCGATATACACATAATAAAATGTGTGAAACGTTAGTTTTCACACATTTTTTTAAAATATCATTATATCATTATATCATTTAAAAATTGTTAAATGATATAAAAATCGATCAATATAAAATAGAACCAAATATTAAAATATTTTGTAAATTTTTATGTAATATCGTGCCTCAAATTCATTATTTTCCTATTTATTATATTATGTTATGTAATTTATTATTATTATTATATAATATTTATTTATGATATATTACTAATATATATTATGTATTTATATAATATTAGAATATATAATTTATAATACTATATATAAATATATTATATTATTTATTTTTCACTATATATATATATATTATTTAATGACTATTTTAATTACTTTGCCATTATAATCTCTTAACTAAAAATTGATTAACATTTTTAGAATAATTTATTAATATCATAAAAAAATTAATTAAAAAGAAATATTTTTTGTTTTTAAAAATACGCTATTGTACACATGCTCTTGCGCGGCAAGACTGTATTACTTCTGCTAATTCAAATCCTTAATGATTTGTGATGTTTAAAAGCTGGCTACTGTAACACAAAACCTATTACAATTAAATGTGTTGCAACAGCTACTGTCGTTAAATGTAATAGTCTATTAGTGGCATTATTACTTAAAAGTATTAGGTACCACATGCATCAAATTCAATTTAATTGATTTTATATAAATCAAATCTTTATTTCTTTCCTTTCTTTTGAAACTTAGGGCCATTGGCTTGATTAACTCTGAAATCTGATGAGACATTTATATCTAAATAATGAATTCATATATGGTCACTGCTGCTGTGTTGTCGGTGTTCTGCAATGCGGAAATTCATTTAAATCTATCCGAACTCTAAAGAACCGAATGCACATTTCCACCGATCAGGTGATTTCTTAAGATCCCGTAGGAACGATGAAAATAAAAGTATGTATATATTATTATTTTATGCTGTAAGAAAAATGGAATGAATACTTCCTTTTATTTCTATTCCTAATGCAGCTGAGTCGGCAAGATGTAATCTTTCTAAACAGTACAAAAACCCCACCTCAAATAAAAAACAAGTAATATATAAAAAAAAAATTTTTATGTCAAGACTTGTCTTCTGTTGACGCCATGACAAAAATTATTGGATTAGTTTTACAACATCGAAATAATTTATTGTTGATTTGTTTAAAAATACTGTAAAACAAGTAATATAAAAACAAATTTTTAAAGTCAACTCCTTCTTTTTTTTTTTTTTTTTCACTATATTGCAGAAAGTCCTATATAAAAAAATTTCATTCATTTTTTAAGTTAATCTGGTGCCCTCTATTGGTAGCTGTATGCAACTTAAATCTAAAAAAAAAACTAAAATTAATTAATTAAATTTAATTAAAGAATTAATATTTGAAAAAATGTATTGACATCAAGTGTCTTCCCCAAGTTCAAAAAAAAAAAAAAAAAAAAATGTATTTGAACTTGAGTGGATGAATAAAAAGTATTTTATGAACGATTGAAAATTTGAACAAGATATATATAGGGAGAGTGTGAGTTAATAGAAGGAATTGAAAAAAAAAACATGTAAAAAATTGGAAATGAAAAAAAAAATTAATAAACTAATTCTCAATTGATTCCATTCTTCCCAATAACATTCCCACTTATAATTACTAAATATGATCAGAATGTAGTGGTCTCCATCCATAATGGAGTTTTAAAAAAAAAAAGAGGATAGGATTATTGAAGATTCTCCAGCTTTATATAGTTAAGCTGCAAGGTAATCAAGCTACACTGAAAGACCAGCAGTGATCATTGGGAAAAAATAGTAGGTCACCGGTTCTTTTGAACCCAGATTTTTTTTATAGGCCCAGAAGATACATGTTTATAATGTATCAGTTTTTTTTTTGTTTTTTCACTGGATGTAAAATACATTTTCTATTAAGTTAGTTTTGAAAAGGGCAAATCTTTTTTAAGAATAACTAGTCTTCGTTTTTCTTTAAAAGTTCATTTACAACCAGGAGAATGCCAACACAACCGACTCCAGTACACAAACCTATTGTCAGCAGACACTGCGAATAAAATGAGTTACTTTAAATGGAACTAGAAAAGCAATGGTGAGATTCAAACAATTAGTGTTTTCTTTTGAAGCATTCAAGACTTGTCTTCTGTTGACGCCATGACAAAAATTATTGGATTAGTTTTTACAACATCGAAAGGAAACGTATGAGCTCACATCGAAATAATTTATTATTGATTTGTTTAAAAATACTGTAAAAAAATGATCAAATCTTTAAAAATGCTTGACTCTTTTTTTCAGTAAGTTGCAATGGAGTAGAATGCCTTGATGGGAGGTGCGTATCAGAAGCATGGATGTGCAAAGATCGAAATACAGATGTTTCAGACTCAGGTAATTGAACGGCCTTTCTGAGAAAAATACATTTCTCTCTTCTTGTGGGAAGAAATATTTGATCAAATTATGATAAACTTAAGTTTGATTTTGATGACAATTTTTCATTTGTTTTCATTAGTGTCATTTGCAACATTTCATAAAGCACTTAAATCTCATAAAAATATTATAGCTAGGTTTACTATAGGGATAATTACTATGCTATTACTATTTGATTACGGTAGGTTTACTACATTTTAATGTCTTCTTTAGCTTAAATCTAAACTCATAGCAGGATAGAGTTTACTTATTGCATTACACTCTTATTACTTCGGGAATTCCTTTGAAACACCACATTAGGTTACTTATTACCTATTACCTTAGAGAGGCCCGCATTTGGAGAATTCTGTCGTAAATCTTTTTTTTTTTTTTAATTATCTATCTATGAAGGATAATGTTTTTGTCCAATTGTATATTAATTGCAATTATCAAAGAATATAATAGTGGTGATGGAAAGAATACGTCAGCTCACAGTCATCTTGCAGTGCTGCCTGGGAGCCTTAATCTCATTTGTGTGCATATGCTAACTGCAGTTTTATCAACATAAATGCAGGCTATGGTTATGTAGGGGAAAAAGGTGCTTCGACCAATTAAAATTTATTTTGTTATTGTATCATATGGATGACAAAATCCTTATGCAAGATTTTCTTGAAAACTTGGAACAGCTGGTATGAGTGTGAACATCACAACTGATGAATTTACAATTAGGCCTTTCTATTGAAATCATGGTGTGATATAAAGTGAGCAAATTCTATTTCTAGTTGTATCTATCATCTTTCAATTTTTTTACACCTCAAAATCCACGTCCATAATAGCACCTGGAAGTTTCAGTGCCGCACACCAACCCACAAAACTGAATTGTTACATTTTGGAGGGAAATAAAAACGTTTGCGATTTCGTTTGTTCAGCATTTGAAAGCCCGCCCCCCTCTTTTTTTTTTTTTTTTTTTTTTTTTTTTTTTTGAAGTCATTTTCTGTCATGTATCAATACATAGAACAAACAAACGTTCGGTGTTCGTAACAATGTTTGAATCTGCATGCTGCTAAGAAAGAATTTATTGTAACGACTCGGCCTATAATGCCTTCAAGAAGAGGGCCACTTTCAGGCATTCATGGGAATATTTTAATTTTAATTTAATTAATTTAAGCACTATATATATATATGTACAGTTCAATTCAATATATATATATATATACAGTTCACTTCAAGGTCGGAGATTTGTCAGGGTTCTCGAGTTTATGTCAAATCTAATTGTCTGCTCTGCGGCAGACCGTAATTATCACACGGTGTGATAAACAAAACCACAAGGGGCTCACTTTGAAAAACAGATAGAAACTTCAGCCTATTCAGTCACTTCAGAGAAAAAAAGAAAAACAACATTTCTGGTAGACTCGTCGCATAACTCTCTCTCTCTCTCTTCTTCTTCAATAAAAACTTCCTTTTAAGACAATCCGTCAAGAGAAGGGGGTCAGCTTCCCTCACATCTGATTGAAGTAAACATTTCTCAGCTCGTGGTCTATCACCAATCGATGGAACAACTCATGGTATAGTTCCTATTCAATCTGTAGTTGTTTCGACCTGTGAAGGTCGCACAGACATTCGCTAATTTCGTGAGTCTCATTATACATGATACCGAATATCTGCTATCAGATTTCCGTGACAGGTTGTTTTCATTCATACAAAACACTAATTGCCTGTAATAAAACTACCCACAATACTGCTTGTCTGCTCTAAATTTGAGTGAGGGATTGTTATTATATGTTGACAAATAACATACATTCCTCTGTTTTGGGAATGAAATGCCAAAACTCTTCTTATGAGAAAAAGTGCTATATTATAATGCTTTTTAAAATGATTGTTGTGGTTTAATTGTTTTGATTAATGGGTACAAAGCACATTTAACCTGACTGAAATCAGTGATAAATTCTCACATCGACAGCTCCATTAATATGTTTCGCTAATAATTTGGATAGAAAGAAAAAAAGAGTATTGTGGCTAACATTAAATTACAAAATAAATTTAAAAGTACATTTTTTTTATTTTCTAAAATTATTGCACATTGTTTTTTCCAAACTAAATTTATGATAGCATGGGCAAGTCTGTAAAATGATTGCTTTACCACTCAATATTTGCATCATTTTTTGAGTACCTTTAAATTATTAAATGGAGTTTTTACATTATTCACCACAGTGATAAAACTTTCCGGTGATTAAAAAAAAAGTGAACAATACATAGTTAAGTTGGATATGGACAAATGCAAATGCACTCAAACCTGTGTTTGTGCTGGAGATAGAGACCACATAAAAGAAATCTCATAAAAAATATCTTGAAACTTCATAAGTAGTTATAAAATATATTGTTTGCAACCAAAAAAAAGAAAAAAGTATTATGCTGTAAATAGGTACCTCATAAAAATAGTCTCACGTAGAAAATATGTAAATCAAGAATTCACGACGCAGCACTCACTACCTCTCATTTAATAACATTCGTGATTATTTTTGATGATATGATATCAAATAGACCATCTGTTGGATTTTTTTAAAAATTTATTTATTATTCTAACAGCCATCTGTTGTTTTCTTTTGAATTACATTGTTTAATTAATTATTCATAATAACTATTTGATGGATTTTTTCTTATACCTCACAGAAAGAAATCCCACATAAAAATTGCAAAAAAAAAAAAAAAAAAAAAAAAAAAAAAAACTGCACAAAAATACTTCATAAAAACAGGTTTGAATGTAAATCCAAAAATTACGCAACTCGTTTTGCAGGAATTCTCAACATTTAACAGTAGTATAAAAAAAATTGAAGAGCAAATACAGAAAACAATAAAAGTATTTTTAGAAATTATCATTAAACAAAAATTCTGTTTAAAATTTCTAGATATTAAAACTGGTAAGAGCTTTAAGGGAACCAAATTTTCAAAGATGGTTATTTTTTCGCATGGAATGTTTGATTCTGTAATTGTCTCTTCAAATTTTGTACATAATTTAGTTTTGATTCACACACACACGCAGAAATTTGTTAATGAATCCAGCGCTGAGTATTGTATTGAGGAAATTCAGAAACATATTCTCATTTATTGATTATCGATAAAAGCTTTCAAATAAAGATAAAACAAATTTTGATTGTTTTCTCTTTATTTAAATGCTTTTGCACAAAATATATATTTTGGCAAATCAATCTATAATAAAATCCAGCAAATTATACGTAAATAGTAAAATGAATCGAATTAATGTCAGATTAAATTTTCCTAACATATAAACATTTTAGATCATTTCCCCTATATGAGATAACTTCTGAATTTCAACCTTTTTTTTTCTCTACCAATTCATTTGAAATAATTTAGGACAATATTTTATAGTTGGTCGTAAAACTGTCAAATTTGAATTACATTTTAAAAATATCGCTCAAGTATTTTATATTTTAATTCTTGTAATTCATTCGAACAAATTTTATAAATTCTACACAGAGATTCTTATAGAAATTAGAAAATTTAAGTATTTCATTAAAAAGCTAACTTTATTTTATTTGTTTTTTTTTATTTGATTGA
Organism: Caerostris extrusa; assembly: GCA_021605095.1. Classification (NCBI taxonomy): domain Eukaryota; kingdom Metazoa; phylum Arthropoda; class Arachnida; order Araneae; family Araneidae; genus Caerostris; species Caerostris extrusa. Next base: position 42,520 of record BPLR01021711.1, on the reverse strand, counting down.
AGTGAATAAAAGTATTTTATGGAAAGAAGGTTCAATAATGGTGCATTACGCCTTTGCTGGTTGTGGAATATTAGTTCTTGTTGTTTTAATATTATCATGCCTATGGTAAGTGAATGATAACACATTTTTTCTTACATTTATTTATTACCGTGTTTAAATAAATGCAGATAAAATTAATGAAAATAAATGCAATGAAATAAAAATAAATGAAAATAAGTGCAATAAAAAAGAAAATAAATGCAGATAAAATTAATGAAAATAAGTGCAATAAAATGAAAATAAATGCAGATAAAATTAATGAAAATAAATGCAGATAAAATCAATGAAAATAAATGCAATCAAATAAAAATAAATGAAAATAAATGCAGATAAAATCAATGAAAATAAATGCAATCAAATGAAAATAAGTGCAATAAAAAGTAAATAAATGCAGATAAAATTAATGAAAATAAATGCGATGAAATAAAAATAAATGAAAATAAGTGCAATAAAAAGAAAATAAATGCAGATAAAATCAATGAAAATAAATGCAGTAAAATAAAAATAAATGCAGATAAAATTAATGAAAATAAGTGCAGTAAAATGAAAATAAATGCAGATAAAATCAATGAAAATAAATGCAGTAAAATAAAAATAAATGCAGATAAAAATAATGAAAATAAAGGGAATAAAATGAAAATAAATGCAGATAAAATTAATGGAAATAAATGCAAAAAAAAAGAAAAGAAATGCAATAAAAAAGAAAATAAATGAAAATAAAATCAATGAAAATAAATACAAATAAAATTAGCAGTCATTTATGAGATTAGTTTTCAAAGGAATGCTAGCATGATTTATATGAAAATCTTAAATTTTAACTGCTAAAATGAAATAAGACATCTTTTAACACTAACTATATTTAATTTTTATTTCTGCTTGCGTTTAAACATTATATCAAGTAACCTATCATGAGTAAACATTTATTAGACCATCTGTTCATCAAATTGCATGATTACATTGTTGTCGTTTTTTATCTTAATATTTTTTAAGAAATAATAATTTTTAATTTAGTTATTGAACCATTTTTATATAAATTTTCTTTATCTTAGTAAATTTAATGAACAGCCAAATTTTAAAGATTTAATATACATATCTATCTATTATGTATAATTCCCGTGTCACGATGTTTGTTCGGGATGAACTCCGAAACTAACATTCCGATTTTAACTTTTTGTTTTTTTAAATGTGTGTTTTGTTCCAACTTGAGATATAGGATAGTTTTTATTCAGATTTTTTTTTTATTTTTTTATTTAAATGCAAAAATCGGTTAAAATTTACCCCTGAGAAGGTCGCCAATCTTGCAACCCTGAATATTTCGCCAATTTTCTGCCAATTTCTTTAGGGTTGCAATACTGTAATTAGAGGAATCCGTAGCTTCATTTTCCGAACAATATAATGACTATTTTATTGCTCTTTCGATAATTAGTTGCAGAATTCTTATTTGCACTAATTAAGAACAGAAATATATATTCTTTTAAATAAGTATTTCGATAAATTATTGATTATTCTGAGCATATTCTTATAATAACATACGTCTGTCGCGGATACAGAACAAAGCAATTTTTATGATGTTGCCACTGATGAAAATAAGAAACAAACAAGAAAAACGATTTTTTAATTTATTAATAACTTATATTTATTCTTAAATAATTGATTTCCTTTTAAAGATGTTCTTTTAGTTAGGATTTTATGGCAACCGTAATTAGAATTCGCACAGAATATTTGAAGCTTTAGCTTTTTAGAATGTTAGTTAACATTACAATTTAAAAAGCGTTATTAACGCGACAGGACAAATTTGACATCCGCAAAATTTTTTAATGATTTCATCGTTGGAATAAAAGTTTGTTTCCACCAGAGACGAAAAACATACCACAATAAAGGTAAGTTAGATGGTGCCGTGTCTCGATGCCTTTAAAATTCTCATGTTCTGAATATTATTGTTTTATGTACTGCTTTAAATTTTGTGAAAATTATATTGTATGAAATTTATATTATTTTTATGAGAAATAAATCAAACGTATGTAAGTATTACCTGATTTGATTATCAATATTTTTTTTTTCTAAGAAATGTAATAATTTTGTTTGTAAGTTATTCCAATTTATATTCAAAAATTAATGCACAATAAGACTTAGTGTATAATATTAAACGATCGTTTGCATTTGTATTTTATTGTGAATTTTTTTAAGTCATTTATTATTATATCCTGATTTTATTTTAATTATATTGTTTATTTTTTCAATGCGCATTCAGTATTGAAGCTGCCATTAGACATTCACTGTAAACCAAACGCAATGTGTAACATTAAAAAAAAAAAAAAAGCGGAATGGCTGCAGTGTTGCAAAAAAGTTCAATTACTGTCTGGGATGAGTGTACTATGAGTCATAAACATTCTCTTGAGGCATTTCACAGAACTATGCAAGTTTTAAACGGCAATAATAAACTCTTCGGTGGTGCTGTTTTACTACTAGTGATTTCCGGCAGACATTACCTGTCATTCCTCGCTCTACGTTTGCTGATGAGATTAACAGTGAAACACTTCGATTGACCATAAATATGTGAGTACAATTACATAATGATCCATTGGAACAATACTGGATACTGGACTTGTTTTCAAATCAATTACTGGATATTGGAAACGGTACAATCAGACTACATCAAAATACGCAATGTATCCAATTGCCAGACAATTTCTCCTCTGTCGTTCATTCAAAAATGAACTAATTGAGAGTGTATTTCCGGATATTCTTACTAACTACTTAGGCCATAATTGGCTCAGTAATCGTGCAATTTTTTCAGCAAAAAATATTGATTTGATGAAATTAACTGTCAAATACAAAATTTATTGCCAGGCAATCTGATGACTTTTGGGGGGCCTGAATGGCCGAGTGGCTAGCGCTCTGGCGCTCGGTTACCACAGGTTTCGGTTTTGAGTCCCGGCGGTGCCATGGATGTTTGTAGTGGTTCGGAATCCGCTTTAAAACGTAGGTCCCGGACTAACAGGATCGTAGAGCGTTGCGGGGATATTGTAACTCAGCGTCCGTGGCTTATCTTCAAGCTGCACGCGCCTCCCGGGTAGTGCTAAGTGAGTAACGTTTGTTCAGCGCTTGCCTTAAGGCATCAAAGACAATTGTCTGAGTGGTTGACAGCTGCGTTGGAACAAACTAAAAACATCTGATGACTTTTAAGTCAATCGACACCATTGCTGATGAAAACCAGATCGTCAATTTTCCGATTGAATTTTTAAATTCTCTGGATATTCCAGGAATGCCGCCACACAATCTTCGTCTGAAAATTGGTTCACCAGTCATTCTATTGCGTAACTTAAATCCACCAAAATTATGCAACGGTACACGATTAGTCATCAAAAGAATTACGGAAACGTACTTGAAGCAACGATATTGACTGGAAAGTTTAAAGGCAAAGTCGTCCTGTTACCTCGAATACCTATGATACCATCAGAATTTACAATACCTTTAAAAAGGCTACAATTTCCGATACGTTTGGCTTTTTGCGATGATAATAAATAAGTCGCAAGGGCAGACAATGGATATCTGTGGCTTGACTTGGAGAATACGTGTTTCTCCCATGGGCAGCTGTATGTTGCATGCTCACGTGTTGGAAAACCGTCGAATTTATTTATTTTGATTAAAGACAGATTAACAAGAAATATTGTTCATGGCTTAGTTCTTAGTTAAATGAAAGTATTAATTATTTAAAATTAAATTAGGTACAATAATTATAAACCAGTGTTAAAAATCAACATTATCTACCTCATTCATTAAATTAATAAAAATTAAACATTTTTCTATTCGTTGAAGCTTAATTTGAACTTTTCATCATTCTTTACCAACCACTTCCTTAACAATACCAATTATAGTAATTGAACGAAATCTAATAATTGAACGAATCTAATAATTGAACGAAATACAAGAAATCCAGAGCAACGCGTGGTCGGGTCTTCTGGTATATATATATATATATATATATATATATCTTTTGGAAGCAGCTATAAGTAAATAAATATAACTGTCACTTAATTTTCATGACTAATATTACATGACGTGTATATTATATATTGACGTGCATTACATATTGTTGTGGTTTTTATAACTATAATGTTAAAAAATGCAAAACCATAACTATTGGTTAGGTGTAATACACTCATGTCCATAAATTAAGGATAATGAAGTTCAGGCAAAGAAAGAGACAGAAGCAAAACAAATTTGGCTTATTTGTAAAGTCTATTTATTAAACAAAAGGTAAAAAACAAAAAAGATGCTATATGTTTGACATAATTAATAAAAATTGCGATTTTTACTCCCTGGAGCAAATTTCAAAAAAGAGCCTATTTACAAAACACAGTATAACATGGTTAGTATGATGGCTAATATGGAGTATGTCTCCCGGACGATGCAATACAGGCCTTACAACGCCTAGGCATGCTGAGTATCAAATTATCAATCTGATCTTGGGGAATATTACACCACTCATCAAGCAATGCCCTCCGAAGTTCCGGTTGACAGGTGGAAAGGGGTTGACGGGCAGCAATTCGTTGGCCACGCATATCCCACACATGCTCTATTGGATTCAAGCCCGGTGAGTATGCTGGCCCATCCATACGAGTGATATCCTCCAATTGAAGGCATTCGTCTACAATGTTTGCACGGTGAGGACGGGCGTTGTCATCCATAAACAGTAATTCAGCACCCATGGCGCTCCGAAACAAACGTACATGTTGTTCCAGAATGACATCCCGATAGATGTGGCCTGTCATCGTTACACTCTGAACATGCAGATCAGTTCTGGAACCAAGAATAATTCCTCCCCAAACGAGCCATCCTGCACCACCGTAACGGTGTCGTTCAAGGGTGTTCTCTTGGTGGTAACGGGTACCTGGCGCTCTCCCTATGAAAGTCCGGCGAGAATCAGACTGCAAACTAAACCTGGACTTGTCGGAAAACATCACACAAGACCACTGTTGCGATGTCCACAATGCATGCTCTCTACTCCAGGTTAATCGCAGGCGACAGTGAGTTGCGGTAAGTGGAACACATCTGACAGGCCTACGAGCATATAGACCAATGTGCCCTAAGCGTCTGTACACGGTCTGCCTTGAAACTGTCGTACCGGTAGCTGAAGAGAGCTGACGAGACAGGTCTGATGCTGTGCTCGGTCTGTTTCTTTTGGCAGTAACTGCTAAATACCGGTCCTCATTCGGCGTTGTAACTCGGGGGCGACCTGTGCTGTAACGTCTACTCACATTACCATCATCTTGAAATGTTGCCAAAGCCTGGAGATGACACTCCTGAGCGATTCCAAGTTCCTCGGATAATTCCAGCTGGGTACGTCCACATTCCAGTCGTCCGATAATTCTGCCACTTAAAAATCATTCAAATGCTTCTTTTGTGCCATAACTATGCGGTTATTGCACTGAAAGGTTTTTAAAGCGCTTGTGATTAATTGCTTGTGCTTGCTTAAGTTTTACTTCTTTTGCCACCATTCCTTATATACCCCTCTCTTACACTCTCGTCATTGTGACGTACTATCCGCGCCATCTGGTGGTTTCCTGTAATTTGCATATTCTTCTTCAAGATGTGTGTGATAATTCTACAGGTGAAATTTTTATTTTAGAGTTCAATTTCTGTGTGATTCTGAATTATCCTTAATTTATGGACATGAGTGTAATAAAAATCACAAAAGAAAGAAAATTATACTATAAATAAATTTTTATTCTAATTAAATGCCACATATACATTATAAAAATTTATATCCTTTTAATTAAATCCCAAGAAATTTAACATTATTACGTTACATAACTAAAACTTTAAACACAAACTTAAAACTAAAACTTTAACATAAATACATTAAATAACTAAATTAACGAATTAAAGAAATTAAAAATTGATAGTTGTATACTAGAATATAAAAAACACGTCTGACTCTTCAATTCCATTTTCCTAATTTATTAAAATGAATTTATTTTATTAATCCTTTACCATAAAATGTACTGTGGTAAATTACCATAAAATGTACTAAGGTTCGAATGCTGCCGGTGGCATGGATGTTTGTTAGTGGTTCGAATCCACTTTTAAGCCTTAGGTACGGATCAAATATGATTGTAGAGCATTTGGTGTAGAGCTGACAACACTACCCAGTAAAAGAAAACGGCTTGAGACAGTCTTAAAAGAGACGGCCTTGGCCCACCAATGGACTGTTGCGCCAAAGAAGAATTCAATGATTTATTATTTGTATAAAATAGCTTCATTCAAACTGTATATCCCGATCTGTTTAGCCCTCGTGCGCACAAAATGACCGTAGAGCGACAAACAAATGTCATTCTAAATTTGCTTTTCTGTTCTTAATTTATTTTCAGCATTTTGAATATACGCCATTACAAAATTTTATTTGTATCTTGGAAAACTAAAAATCGAAATTCGCCAAATTTGAAGTACATATTTTCACATACTTAAAAATCGAAAGAAATTAAACAAAAATGTCATATTTTTCGTTACAGTTCTGTACAAGAGATCGAAATGGACAATCAGTGCGATAAGAAGTATAAAGCTCCAACAAATATAAATACATACAAGACTACTACTTCAGTAAGCAATTTGACTAAATTTGATTTTCGATTTTTAATTTATTTTCAGCATTTTGTTTGTTCGCCATTATAGAATTTTTTTTTTTTTTCCAAGTCTTTTTTTTTTTTTTTTTCCGTTTCATATATGAATCAAGAAGAATCAATTTAGAATTAAATGTGACATTTTACCAAGCTTTCAAACACTAAGGAATTCGAAACATTGGGAATTATTAAAAAATAGTAATCTGCTAGAGCTCTTGACTCCCTATAGGTAATCATCGATTTACAATAGGACTCCGTTCCGATGTTCTATCGTTAGTCAAGTGTACTACTGTGCCCAAAAAATAAGACCAATTATTTTTTTTTTTCAAAAACTCTTTTATTTATTCTTCCACGTTTATTTCATAGCCTTCAAAGTAATCCCCTTCAGACACAATGCACTTATGTAAATTTTTTTTTTCAAAATCTTCCGCAATGCATGCTAAAAAGTCATCGGCAGGGATGGCCTTCAAAGCGCACGACGATTCACGTTGAATCCCTTTAATCGGTCAATCGCGTCCCCGGAGTGTTCTTTTTGAGTTTAGAGAATAGCCAGGAGACACACGGTGTGAATACTGTGGTTGTGGAACGATGGGTTTCAATTTTTGGCGAAAAAGTCACAAAGAATAAATGCAGTGTGAGCTGGAGCATTCAGTGTTTTCGGTGGCGATCGAGATTAGACGCGTTTGAGGTCCAAAATGGAATTGACCGAACCTTTTGAAATTCAGCTTTATCAGCAAGGTCTGTAATTGTAAATAGACGATTTGCAAGCACCAAATCTTTAATTTTTTGGACGTGAGCTTCGTCGGTTGAGATTGATGGTCGACCAGAGGGCTCTTCGTATTCAACGCGTTCTCTGCCTTCTTTGAACTGTTTATACCGCTTCTAAACATTTCTTTTCGATATAGGAATGTTCACTGAATGTCTTCTGCAATATTCTATACGTTTCCGCAAACAAAAGTTAATGCACATTCTTTGCTCAATGAATTCAGACATTTCAAAAATCGCCGGAATCTGTTTTAACGTCTCACAAAGCCAAGCGTAACTCTCAAACACTAATAAATATTTTGACGTCAAATTTCACACAGATGTCGGGGACAGTGCCAGCAACCTAAATAAGAAAAAAAAAAAAAAATTTAAATTCCATAAGCTACAGGAATTTTAAATCGAAAAATTGTCTTACTTTTTGGACAGTAGTAGTTGCTGTTTTAATGAATAGCTGATATCTTTAATTTGCTTACATATATTATTCAATGTTAAAATTGCCCCACCAAGATAGAAAAGTGGTAGAATTATACAAATATAGGATCCGTAGACATGTGAAAGATATGCAAATGATCGAACTTTCAAGTGCCTAGCAGTCTTCTGTAAAAAGTGGCAGGGGCTTCAGTGGCATAAAGGCTGATGGAAAACTAGTTTTTATATCTAATTAAAACTTCGAATTTATGAAAAACATAGTGGAAAATGTGTATCATGTCTCTCGTTCTCTGATTTATAAGCTAACAAGTGTGCTGAAAAGTTCATAGGCTGACACATAGATGGCGATACTAGTATTAAATCCATATGATTTTTAGTTAGCCCTAACGTTAAAAAGGCACGTGTATAAATTTGACAGCTGTTACACTATTAGTATGTGAGTTATAGCATTTTTAGTGAAGCAACTTTTGTTAGTTTGAAAAAATGGATAAAAAGTAATTTCTTGTGTTAATAAAGCATTGCTTTTTTGGAGAGAAAAAATACTATTGAAGCCAAGGATTGGCTTGATAAACATTATTCGGACTTTGCACCAGGAAAATGAACCGTAGAGAAGTGGTTTGCTAAATTTAAACGAGGCGAAATGAGCACCGAGGACGATACAAGCAGTGGACACCCTAAAGAGGCTGTTACCGACGAAAACATCATCCACGTGTTATTACCATTTGTGACAAACAGAGAAAGAACAGAATACATAACTTGAAAAGTTGGATTATCGCTCCAGTAGATCAAAAGGCCAGTTAGCCTGGGCGCCTAATTAGCCTAAAGTGTGTGTACAAAATGACCATAGAGTGACAAACCAAACCAAATCTTGGCATAAACACGAGAACTTCTGGTTCTGGTTGGCATGTCGGATATCGGCTTTCTCTATTCGGAAGATTTTACGCTGTCCATCAAGTCGGTTCTCTTATTCTTATTTGAAATGCTGCATATTATGAAGTCATAAATATTAAATAATAATATTTATTTTTTCTGCTAAGTGAATTTCTTACTTTATGATTTTCATTTTACATTTTTCGCACCCAAAATTATTTTTTGTGTTGTTAAAAAAATTATTATTTTATAAAACAACCAAGAAAGATCATCTAAGTAATTATAAGAGCTTTCTTTGTATCATAATAAAATACTTTCATATATATTATAACACTTAGCGTAAACATTTTGAAATTCTCTACATATTAGGCTGGGGAAAAAGAAATCTATTATTTTTACGTGAACTTCAAGACTTCATTTAACATGTTTCAGATTACCAATTTTGGTCAAATATGCACCGTTTTGAGCTATAATTTGTTGCCATTTTAAAGGTAGCTGCATAATGCCTCTCTCATAGAAGTCTTAGTCGTTATTAGCGAAAAGCTCCAGTAATCCATTTTCACACTCTTCTCTTGATGCCAATTTCTTATCACTAGGGAAGATTTGCAATACAAGAAAAGTATGGTAATCGCTTGGTGTCAGGTCCGGATTATATAGTGGATGCAACAAAACTTTCCAACCAAGCTCCCGGAGTTTCTGTCGAGTCACTATAGACATGTGTGGCCTGGCGTTGTCCTGATGGAAAGCAACATCTCTTTTTGTTGTAAAATTCTGGTTACTCGCTAGCTTCATACGGTCCAGTTGTTGACAGTAGAGATCCGATATTGGCCATATGGAAGCAACTCATAATAAATGACTCCTTTCCAGTCCCACCAAATTCACAGCAGAACCTTCCTAGCCGTTAGTCCTAGTTTGGCCACCGTTTGAGCTGTTTTACCGCGCTTTGACCACGATCGTTTTTGCATAATGTTGTCATATGTGGCCTATTTCTCCTCCCCAGTTACCATCCATTGAAGAAATGGGCCGACTTCATTCATTTCCATCGTAAAAATTCCTTAGTGATAAGAAATTGGCATCAAGATAAGAGTGTGAAAATCGATTACTAGAGCTTTTCGCCAATAAAGACCAAGACTTCTATGAGAGAGGCATTATGCAGCTACCTTTAAAAAGGCAACAAATTATAGATCAAAACGGTGCATATGTGACCAAAATTGGTAATCCGAAACATGTTAAATGAAGTCTTGAAGTTCACGTAAAAGTACTGGATTTCTTTTTCCATAACCTAATGTTACGACACATAAAAAAGGCTACATGAAAAAGCGTACTAATTACCATTTCAACCTATTTCAGCGTACGAGAAAAATTCCAGACTCCAATAGCGATTATTCATCAGCCAACACTTTGAAGAAGTCTGATTCCGAAATTCAGTATTCTTGGGAAGATGAACAGGAAATTTACACCGCTAAAGCAGAGCCTGATGTTAAATTGATCAAAGTGTGATAAACTCAAATATAAAAATTATAAGTAAATTTGTAAAAGTTATATTGGAAAAAAATTAATATTCAATAAATATGTCTGGCTTTTAATCCTTTTTATTTTCTAAGCATTAAATTAATCATACCTTAGTCCTTGTGGTTACTGGCAAATGGAAAATAATATCACCGTATCTATGGAAGTCTTAAAGCAATAGAGAAGAGAGCTAAAAAAAAAAAAAAAAAAAAAATCGAAAATAAGACTATGGAATAAAGTGGAGGCATCTTATGAGAATTGTTGGCTCATAATGAGCTACTGAACCATCTTCATTATCAGGTAGAGTGTACCTCACTGTACTTAGTGATACCATCGTTATCTCATTATTATCCGAATTACTGACAGATCATTTAATTGTTTTTAGCTTATTAGCATGTTAAATGAATATTATTACATACATGACAGTATCTCCTTTAATTGTTTTTAGATTATTAGCATATTAACTGAGCATTATTACATACATGTCAATATCTTCTTTAATTTTTTTTAGATTACTAGCATGCCAACTGAATATTATTACATACATGACAGTATCTCCTTTAATTGTTTTTAGATTATTAGCATATTAACTGAATATTATTACATATATGTCATTATCTTCTTTAATTTTTTTAGATTACTAGCATCCCAGTCTAATTAGCCTATAGTGTACAAAAATGAACATAGAGCGACAAACCAAATCTTTACTTGTTTAATGTAACCTGCTATGCAAATAAAAAAGTATAGACGCATTTTCTTAAAAGAACTGAACTGAAAGTTTATCCTGAAATGTAGATATCACAAGCTATATAATATTTTCTTATTATTAAGTATATTAATGTAAGAAATCCTATCTGCTATCAAAATTCCGCTAACAGTTTTATTGATAAGAAAAAAAAAAGGGCCTTTTCAATCTTTTATAAGAACATCTTTTTATAAAAACTATCTTAATAAAAATGGTTTTACTTTTGGTTGCAAGATATACTACTGTGCAAAAAAATAAAACTAATTTTCAATTTAAATTTCCCGGGCATATGGAATTACAATTTTTTTCTTTTTTTAAGTTGTTGGCACTGTCCTTGACATCTGTGTGAAATTTCCCGCCAAAATATTCATTAGTATTTAAGTTACGCTTGGCTTTGTGAGAAGCTAAAAGTGATTTCAACGATTTTCGAAGTGTCTCAATTAATTGAGCAAAGAACTTGCATTAACTTTTGTTTGCGGAAACGTGTAGAATGTTGCAGAAGACATTCGGTGAGCATTCCTATATCAGAAATAAATGTTTAGAAGTGGTATAAACAGTTCAAAGAAAGCAGAGAACTCGTTGAAGACGAAAAGCCCTCTGGTCGACCATCAACTTTAATCGACGAAGCTCACATCCAAAAATTAAAGATTTGGTGCTTGCGAACCGTCTATTTACAATTAGAGACCTTGCTGATAATGTTGGAGTTTTAAAAGGATCAATCAATTCCATTTTAAAAGATGTTTTGGGCCTCAAACGCGTCAAATCTCTCGATTGGTACAGAAAACACTGAATTTTTGGAAAAACATCGTCACGTTGAAGTGTGTGAAACAATGCTTTCTGACTCTTAAAACAAGTTGAAAGGCATCATAACTGGAGATGAGACTTGAATTTATGCTTATGACCCGGAAACAACCGATTAATCGAGCGAATATCGTGACAAAGGTGAAGCAAGACCGAAAAGAGCATGCCAAAGTCGCTCAAAAATCAAGGTCATGTGACTGTTTTCTTCGATTACTGTGGTGTGGTGCATTATGAATTCCTACCGTCGGGCCAAACTGTCAACAAGGATTATTATTTGCGTGTTACGCGTCGTTTGCGTGAAGCTATTCGCAAAAATAGGCCACATTTATGAAAAGACAACTCTTGGTTTTTGCATCACGATAATGCGCCAGCTCACACTGCCTTGATTCTTCGTTACTTTTTCGCCAAAAATGAAATCCATATCTTTCCACAACCATTGTATTCACCTGATTTAGCACCGTGCTACGTTTGGCTATTCCATAAGCTCAAAAGACCGCTCGGGGCATTTCGAATCGATTGAGGAGATTCAAAGTGAATCTGCGCGCTCTTTTTGAAGTCCCGGCCTATGACTTTTTAACATGCATTGAGGATTGGAAAAACGTTGGCATAAGTGCATTGTGTCCGGAGGGGATTACTTTGAAGGCGATGAAATAAATTTGGTAGAATAAATAAAAAGTTTTTGAAACAAAAATTGGTCTTACTTTGTGGGCACAATAGTGTACATATATATATATATGTGTGTGTGTGTGTATGCGAATAAGTAAGTAAGTATCGCTTTTAATATTTTGCTAAGAAAATTTTTCTCTCTTTCTCTTTTTCGAACTTACCCCTCAGGGGCGCATCTTCTTTAGATGTATACTGGTGTCACGACCCCGGGGTTACCCCAGTGATCTTTCCTTCATCCTTTCGTCTTCTTATTTTTCCTTTTTATCGTCTAGGTCACAGACATTCTTATTATATCATTTCCTTATTTTTCATTACTTTCACGTGTTTACCATATACATATATTGCCTTGATTTCATGTTTAGCTCTTTATCTTCATTTCTTTGCGTTATGTACGTAGTTATTTGAAATTACCTTTATTTTTCTGTTTGTTTGACTAATACTGTTTATTCTCCACTTTTTTTTCTATATATATGGTTTGCTAAAAATGTCAGTTCCCTGACCCACGTGTTTGTCGTGCGTGGCGACCCGTGTCCCAGGAAAAGAAGATCCTGGGGTTGAGTCCAGTTAGAGTTGCGACTCTGGTATGAGCAACACATCCCTTGGCCTCCCCCATGCTAATCTATTTTTATTTCTTGCAAAAATTGGTTTTATGCCTTTTATATGAAACATCTGTTTTGCACCCTTTTATCTTGATTTCGTCCCTGTATTTTACATTCTTTTTTAATTGACAATGTTTCACAGATTTTATAAGAATTTTAATACACTATTTATCTAATTTTACTTCGTATTGAATTTTACCAGCTCTAGTAACCGACATTTTTTGCTTTTAACAAATTCATTTTACCAGAATTTTAAAAGTACTGTCGTTTGGCGCAGCATAGCCAAATCTGGCTCTTGTGCCATTAAACCCCAACCAACAACTTTTCGAACTTACCATTATTTGCATTGAATCAGTTCCGAACTTCTTATTCAACTGTTGTTTTACAACATAAATTGTGGTTTGTTTTTTTTTATCGAAGATACTAATTAGAATTTTTTTTTTGTAATTTATGATTATCGGCTATTTTAATAAATATTGAAGAAAATATTAGACAGCTGAGTACTTTGGTTTTTGAGTTGTTACTACAAAATTCTGATTAAAAAAAAATTTATTTTTAACATTTCAATTATTTTATTTTTTAAAATTTTTTTGATTAATAGTTAAACATTGTGAAGTTGATAATTTTTGTCTCAATAAATAAAAAAAATCAATTTTACGATGAAAAGTAATAGTTTTTACTTCAATAAAAAATAACGAATAAAAAACTTTTCTTGATTTTCGGATTTTTAGAAATACGATCAAATCTCTCGCATTATGAGTCGAGAAAAATAAAAGATTTAGTCACAATTTTTTAGACTGGATTTCTTGAGAGACACTGATTGGATTTTTTGATGGTGTTGGATATTATTTATGCATTTTCCTATGATTTATATTTTGTATTTTTAAAATTACAGCTATTAAAATATTCGATGTGTATATAAAATCGGTAAGAAATTAGAAATCAAATGTTTCGTGATATTAAATTAACGAATTTTTTATCCGGAAGAGTAGAATAGAATGAAACGAGATTCCTGTTCCAAATCTATCAAACAGAGCTCACTGATTCATTTTAAACAACAAAATTTGTAACTGTATATAAATGTAATCAAATTAAACGATTATTTATTATTTATATATTTCCTTACCTACTTGAAACTACTAATCGGTACATGATAGCGTTTCATTTGAATTTGTAAGTGTTAGCTTTCAATTTTTTTATTGTGTTTTTCTCTTGGTATGTTTTTTTAGTAAAAGTGAAACTTAAAAATATAAATAATAAACAACAAATTTATGCTTGCATTGAATTTTATTTTCCCTTAACCTAAATTAAAAATATGGAACATAAATTCCTCTATTAATTAATCACCGCATTAAATTGAGAATAAGCACTTCCTAAATTTCCATTTGGTGCACTTGAAAAATTTAAGCTAATGCTTGAAGTAACATTTGAGCAGTTTGACCTCCACTGCTGGAACCAGAAATGGTTTCCATCAAAGCAGCCAAGGTTTCCAAAAGAGTTTCGACTATGGCTTCCGTTTTTGACATGCCTGATCCACTTTGAATCTGTCTAGATGCCGCAGCTAGAGAATTTGACAAAGCTCCATAATTTATTCGTCCTCCAGCCATGGCCGATGCAAGGGAATTAGACAAAGCTGATATTCTCTGGGCTGCTGCAGGTGACATGAGCTGCTGAGCAGAAACTGCCAAAGAACTGCCAGAGGAAATACCCACAGAAGATGGTCCTCTCGTTGGTTGTACATATGAAGGAATGCTAACTGGTGCAATTATAGGACCCAGAGCAGCCGAGGAAGACATAGATGATTGAGAAGAACCATATTGTGTCCCGGAACCTCCAGAAAAGGCAGATGAAGCTTGTGATTGAAGAGATGTTGCAGAACCTCTAGAATAAGCAGAAGACGCTCGTGATTGAAAAGATGCAGCAGAGGATCCTTGTGATTGAAGAGATGCCACAGAACCTCCAGAATAGGCAGAGGATCCTTGTGATTGAAGAGATGCAGCAGAACCTCCAGAATAGGCAGAGGATCCTTGTGATTGAAGAGACGTTAAAGAACCTCCAGAATAGGCAGAGGATCCTTGTGATTGAAGAGATGCTAAGGGACCTCCCGAATAGGCAGAGGATCCTTGTGATTGAAGAGATGCCATAGAACCTCCAGAATAGGCAGATGATCCTTGTGATTGAAGAGATGCCATAGAACCTCCAGAATAGGCAGAGGATCCTTGTGATTGAAGAGATGCAGCAGAACCTCCAGAATAAGCAGAGGATCCTTGTGATTGAAGAGATGCCATAGAACCTCTAGAATAGGCAGATGATCCTTGTGATTGCAGAGACGCTAAAGAACCTCCAGAATAGGCAGATGATCCTTGTGATTGAAGAGATGCTATAGAACCTCCAGAATAGGCAGAGGATCCTTGTGATTGAAGAGATGCCATAGAACCTCCAGAATAGGCAGAGGATCCTTGTGATTGAAGAGATGCCATAGAACCTCCAGAATAGGCAGAGGATCCTTGTGATTGAAGAGATGCAGCAGAACCTCCAGAATAGGCAGAGGATCCTTGTGATTGAAGAGATGCAGCAGAACCTCCAGAATAGGCAGAGGATCCTTGTGATTGAAGTGTTGCTGCAGAACCTCCGGAATAGGCAGAGGATCCTTGTGATTGAAGAGACGCTAAGGAACCTCCAGAATAGGCAGAGTATCCTTGTGATTGAAGAGATGCTGCAGAACCTCCAGAATAGGCAGTAGATCCTTGTGATTGAAGAGATGCAGCAGAACCTCCAGAATAGGCAGAGGATCCTTGTGATTGAAGTGTTGCTGCAGAACCTCCGGAATAGGCAGAGGATCCTTGTGATTGAAGAGATGCTAAGGGACCTCCCGAATAGGCAGAGTATCCTTGCGATTGAAGAGATGCAGCAGAACCTCCAGAATAGGCAGAAGATCCTTGTGATTGAAGAGATGTAGCAGAACCTCCAGAATAGGCAGAGGATCCTTGCGATTGAAGAGATGCCATAGAACCTCCAGAATAGGCAGAGGATCCTTGTGATTGAAGAGAGGACGCCTGTTGGAACTGGTTTTGTGCAGCAACATTAGAAGAGTATGCATTATTAGATTGTTGATTTTGAGAAATCGAAGACTGTTGTAGAGAAGGAGCTGTAAAATAAACTGGAGTTGGACGAGGCGCGTAAGCAGGGGCTGTTTGAGGAACAGGTGCCGGCTGCGAAATTGGCATAGGGGCATTTCTTGGCGCAGGAGCGAACATAGATTTCTGAGAAACCAATTTGGACAATGCAGATTCTATACCCGAAGAAATCATTTGTGATATGCCTGATTCTTCACCAGCTGACGCTATTCCAGATTTTTGAATTAGCCTAGATAAACTAGTTGCTAAAGCGCGAGCAAAAATTCCTGCAGGTGCTCCTGAGCCAACACTAGACAGTTGCTGGTTTAAAACGTTTTGAACGACTGACTGGGAAATACCAGTTAATGGTGCTACAGTATTAGCTATTACTGAACTAATATCTGAGATAGAGGCCGATATCTGTCCACTGGCAATTGAATTCAAAGCACCCGAAGATTGCAAAGAAGAAACAAGATTATTCTGTACTATTTCTGGGTTAAAATAACTTGAAGATTGTGTTAAGCCTGAAAAACTAGTTGATCCAGTAGAATACAAATTGGAGGATTGTTGAGACTGACCGTAAAGAGTTGATTGTTGTGGCTGAGACGATACTTGCTGAGCTTGTGCATATCCGGATTGTTGCGATTGACCAAATGAAGATTGTTGAGATTTCGCTTGCTGTGACTGAGCAGATATTTGCTGAGATTGTGCAAATGTGGATTGTTGTGCCTGACCAAATGAAGACCGCTGAGATTGTGCTTGAGTTGCAAAAGATTGCTGAATGGGAGATATGACTGGTTGAGGGGCATACACAGAAGGCGAAATGGGTTGTGACGGTGCAGGCAAAGGAGCAGGCGATTGACGAGGTCTCTGGGACATAAGTTGTGTCAACGCAGTCTGTATACCACCGAAAATTATTTGCGATACATTCTGTTCTTGTCCAGCCGATGCTACTCCCGAATTTTGAATCAAATTCGATACACCGTTCGCTACAGCTTGAGCAAGGGTTGCAGCAGTTACTCCTGATCCTGATCCAGATAGCTGCTGACGTATGTAGTTTTGTACGGAGGATAGGGGAATTCCAATAGATTGTGATATACTACTAGCTACTGCAGATTCAACTTCTGCCAACGAAGCACCTGTCTGCCCATAAATTACAGAATTAAAAGCGTTTGATGATTGGAGAGAAGATAAAAGATTGTTTTGCACTATCTGTGAATTAAAATAACCCGAAGAACTTGATGAAGTGGATTGGGCTACATTAGAAGGCCCTACGGAAGCAGTGGAATAAGCATTCGAGGCTTGTTGAGACTGACCAGAAGATAATTGCTGCGCTTGTGCATATGTGGGTTGCTGTTGTCCATAAGAAGACTGTTGAACTTGAGCTACAGAAGATTGTTGAACTTGAGCTACAGACTGCTGTGTTTGAGAAGCTGCAGACTGTCGGGAGTTAATTTGAGTATCAAATGACTGTTGACTTTGTGAAACAACAGGCTGTGGTGCGAAAGCAGGAGCGGAAACAGGACGAGGAGCAGATAACGGTCTTGCTATCGGTGCAGGAGCTTGAATACTACTCTGTGAAACGCGTTGCGCCAACGCGGACAAAATGGAAGAAGAAATCGAGCTGGAAATGTCTTGTTCTCGTCCTGCAATTGCTACTCCAGAATTTTCAAGTAAACCAGAAACACTGTCTGCCACTGCTTTAGCTAGCGCTGCGGCTGATGATCTGCTCCCTAGCCTAGAAATTTGCTGATTAATAAAATTGTAGAATGTTGTTTGTGATCCTCCCAAAACCTTTGCAACGGAATTAGCAATCACTGACGATACATCTGATAAAGAAGTCGACGTCTGACCACTGGCTAACACATTTAAAATATCAGAGGACTGCAGATAAGAAAACAGACTGTTTCGCGCTAGTTCAGAATTAAAATAATTTGCAGTTCTTGATACAACTGCTGGTGCCTGTACAACGTTAGATGTTGTAGTGGTTGCTGAATCGTACAAGTTGCCGGTCTGTTGGGAAGTGCTAAATGAAGATATTTGAGATTCGGAGATACCACGCTGCTGAGATTCAGCGAAAGCAGTCTGCTGCGATTGAGATATTATACTATTCTGTTGAGATTGGGTATCGGAACTCTGCTGAATCTGAGAAATAACTGGGGCTGGAGCTTGAATGACGGGAGCAACTGGTCTTGGAGCGGGTTGTGGACGAGGAGCTGGTATTGGACGAGGAGCCGGTTGTGGAAGAGCAACTGGTCGCGATGAACGAGATAGGAGATTTGCTAGTGCATTTACGACAGAGGCGGAGACCGATTGCGATAGGCTTTGTTCTTGTCCTGCAACCGCTGCATTTGATTGCGGAAGTAAAGACGACACGATATTTGACACTCCTTGGGCAAATGTTGAAGCAGAAGCTCCTGGGCGTAAATTCGAAATTTGCTGGTTCACAACACCATTAACGGATGACTGAGATACTCCCAGAGTATTAGCTATCGCGTTCGATATAACCGACGCGAAATCTGACTGGGTAGCTGACGTCTGACCACTTGCAATTGTATTTAAGACACTGGAGGACATTAGTGACTGAGCCACACTGTTTTGCACAGTTTGAGAATTAAATGTACTGGTAACACTTTGCTGCGAAGACTGACTAATTGAAGACTGTTGTGATTGAGAGGTAGCAGTCTGCTGAATCTGAGAACTCTGCTGAATCTGAGAAACAACTGGGGCTGGAGCTTGAATGATGGGAGCAACTGGTCTTGGAGCGGGTTGTGGACGAGGAGCTGGTATTGGACGAGGAGCCGGTTGTGGAAGAGCAACTGGTCGCGATGAACGAGATAGGAGATTTGCTAGTGCATTTACGACAGAGGCGGAGACCGATTGCGATAGGCTTTGTTCTTGTCCTGCAACCGCTGCATTTGATTGCGGAAGTAAAGACGACACGATATTTGACACTCCTTGCGCAAATGTTGAAGCAGAAGCTCCTGGGCGTAAATTCGAAATTTGCTGGTTCACAACACCATTAACGGATGACTGAGATACTCCCAGAGTATTAGCTATCGCGTTCGATATAACCGACGCGAAATCTGACTGGGTAGCTGACGTCTGACCACTTGCAATTGTATTTAAGACACTGGAGGACATTAGTGACTGAGCCACACTGTTTTGCACAGTTTGAGAATTAAATGTACTGGTAACACTTTGCTGAACGCTGGATGCTGCAGTAGATGCTGTATTATAAGCCTGCTGCGAAGACTGACTAATTGAAGACTGTTGTGATTGAGAGGTAGCAGTCTGCTGAATCTGAGAACTCTGCTGAATCTGAGAAACAACTGGGGCTGGAGCTTGAATGATGGGAGCAACTGGTCTTGGAGCGGGTTGTGGACGAGGAGCTGGTATTGGACGAGGAGCTGGTATTGGACGAGGAGCCGGTTGTGGAAGAGCAACTGGTCGCGATGAACGAGATAGGAGATTTGCTAGTGCATTTACGACAGAGGCGGAGACCGATTGCGATAGGCTTTGTTCTTGTCCTGCAACCGCTGCATTTGATTGCGGAAGTAAAGACGACACGATATTTGACACTCCTTGGGCAAATGTTGAAGCAGAAGCTCCTGGGCGTAAATTCGAAATTTGCTGGTTCACAACACCATTAACGGATGACTGAGATACTCCCAGAGTATTAGCTATCGCGTTCGATATAACCGACGCGAAATCTGACTGGGTAGCTGACGTCTGACCACTTGCAATTGTATTTAAGACACTGGAGGACATTAGTGACTGAGCCACACTGTTTTGCACAGTTTGAGAATTAAATGTACTGGTAACACTTTGCTGCGAAGACTGACTAATTGAAGACTGTTGTGATTGAGAGGTAGCAGTCTGCTGAATCTGAGAACTCTGCTGAATCTGAGAAACAACTGGGGCTGGAGCTTGAATGATGGGAGCAACTGGTCTTGGAGCGGGTTGTGGACGAGGAGCTGGTATTGGACGAGGAGCCGGTTGTGGAAGAGCAACTGGTCGCGATGAACGAGATAGGAGATTTGCTAGTGCATTTACGACAGAGGCGGAGACCGATTGCGATAGGCTTTGTTCTTGTCCTGCAACCGCTGCATTTGATTGCGGAAGTAAAGACGACACGATATTTGACACTCCTTGCGCAAATGTTGAAGCAGAAGCTCCTGGGCGTAAATTCGAAATTTGCTGGTTCACAACACCATTAACGGATGACTGAGATACTCCCAGAGTATTAGCTATCGCGTTCGATATAACCGACGCGAAATCTGACTGGGTAGCTGACGTCTGACCACTTGCAATTGTATTTAAGACACTGGAGGACATTAGTGACTGAGCCACACTGTTTTGCACAGTTTGAGAATTAAATGTACTGGTAACACTTTGCTGAACGCTGGATGCTGCAGTAGATGCTGTATTATAAGCCTGCTGCGAAGACTGACTAATTGAAGACTGTTGTGATTGAGAGGTAGCAGTCTGCTGAATCTGAGAACTCTGCTGAATCTGAGAAACAACTGGGGCTGGAGCTTGAATGATGGGAGCAACTGGTCTTGGAGCGGGTTGTGGACGAGGAGCTGGTATTGGACGAGGAGCTGGTATTGGACGAGGAGCCGGTTGTGGAAGAGCAACTGGTCGCGATGAACGAGATAGGAGATTTGCTAGTGCATTTACGACAGAGGCGGAGACCGATTGCGATAGGCTTTGTTCTTGTCCTGCAACCGCTGCATTTGATTGCGGAAGTAAAGACGACACGATATTTGACACTCCTTGCGCAAATGTTGAAGCAGAAGCTCCTGGGCGTAAATTCGAAATTTGCTGGTTCACAACACCATTAACGGATGACTGAGATACTCCCAGAGTATTAGCTATCGCGTTCGATATAACCGACGCGAAATCTGACTGGGTAGCTGACGTCTGACCACTTGCAATTGTATTTAAGACACTGGAGGACATTAGTGACTGAGCCACACTGTTTTGCACAGTTTGAGAATTAAATGTACTGGTAACACTTTGCTGCGAAGACTGACTAATTGAAGACTGTTGTGATTGAGAGGTAGCAGTCTGCTGAATCTGAGAACTCTGCTGAATCTGAGAAACAACTGGGGCTGGAGCTTGAATGATGGGAGCAACTGGTCTTGGAGCGGGTTGTGGACGAGGAGCTGGTATTGGACGAGGAGCTGGTATTGGACGAGGAGCCGGTTGTGGAAGAGCAACTGGTCGCGATGAACGAGATAGGAGATTTGCTAGTGCATTTACGACAGAGGCGGAGACCGATTGCGATAGGCTTTGTTCTTGTCCTGCAACCGCTGCATTTGATTGCGGAAGTAAAGACGACACGATATTTGACACTCCTTGCGCAAATGTTGAAGCGGAAGCTCCTGGGCGTAAATTCGAAATTTGCTGGTTCACAACACCATTAACGGATGACTGAGATACTCCCAGAGTATTAGCTATCGCGTTCGATATAACCGACGCGAAATCTGACTGGGTAGCTGACGTCTGACCACTTGCAATTGTATTTAAGACACTGGAGGACATTAGTGACTGAGCCACACTGTTTTGCACAGTTTGAGAATTAAATGTACTGGTAACACTTTGCTGAACGCTGGATGCTGCAGTAGATGCTGTATTATAAGCCTGCTGCGAAGACTGACTAATTGAAGACTGTTGTGATTGAGAGGTAGCAGTCTGCTGAATCTGAGAAACAACTGGGGCTGGAGCTTGAATGATGGGAGCAACTGGTCTTGGAGCGGGTTGTGGACGAGGAGCTGGTATTGGACGAGGAGCTGGTATTGGACGAGGAGCTGGTATTGGACGAGGAGCCGGTTGTGGAAGAGCAACTGGTCGCGATGAACGAGATAGGAGATTTGCTAGTGCATTTACGACAGAGGCGGAGACCGATTGCGATAGGCTTTGTTCTTGTCCTGCAACCGCTGCATTTGATTGCGGAAGTAAAGACGACACGATATTTGACACTCCTTGCGCAAATGTTGAAGCAGAAGCTCCTGGGCGTAAATTCGAAATTTGCTGGTTCACAACACCATTAACGGATGACTGAGATACTCCCAGAGTATTAGCTATCGCGTTCGATATAACCGACGCGAAATCTGACTGGGTAGCTGACGTCTGACCACTTGCAATTGTATTTAAGACACTGGAGGACATTAGTGACTGAGCCACACTGTTTTGCACAGTTTGAGAATTAAATGTACTGGTAACACTTTGCTGCGAAGACTGACTAATTGAAGACTGTTGTGATTGAGAGGTAGCAGTCTGCTGAATCTGAGAACTCTGCTGAATCTGAGAAACAACTGGGGCTGGAGCTTGAATGATGGGAGCAACTGGTCTTGGAGCGGGTTGTGGACGAGGAGCTGGTATTGGACGAGGAGCCGGTTGTGGAAGAGCAACTGGTCGCGATGAACGAGATAGGAGATTTGCTAGTGCATTTACGACAGAGGCGGAGACCGATTGCGATAGGCTTTGTTCTTGTCCTGCAACCGCTGCATTTGATTGCGGAAGTAAAGACGACACGATATTTGACACTCCTTGCGCAAATGTTGAAGCGGAAGCTCCTGGGCGTAAATTCGAAATTTGCTGGTTCACAACACCATTAACGGATGACTGAGATACTCCCAGAGTATTAGCTATCGCGTTCGATATAACCGACGCGAAATCTGACTGGGTAGCTGACGTCTGACCACTTGCAATTGTATTTAAGACACTGGAGGACATTAGTGACTGAGCCACACTGTTTTGCACAGTTTGAGAATTAAATGTACTGGTAACACTTTGCTGAACGCTGGATGC
>BPLR01021711.1:0-19440 GCA_021605095.1 Caerostris extrusa | reverse complement strand
CGATAGGCTTTGTTCTTGTCCTGCAACCGCTGCATTTGATTGCGGAAGTAAAGACGACACGATATTTGACACTCCTTGCGCAAATGTTGAAGCGGAAGCTCCTGGGCGTAAATTCGAAATTTGCTGGTTCACAACACCATTAACGGATGACTGAGATACTCCCAGAGTATTAGCTATCGCGTTCGATATAACCGACGCGAAATCTGACTGGGTAGCTGACGTCTGACCACTTGCAATTGTATTTAAGACACTGGAGGACATTAGTGACTGAGCCACACTGTTTTGCACAGTTTGAGAATTAAATGTACTGGTAACACTTTGCTGAACGCTGGATGCTGCAGTAGATGCTGTATTATAAGCCTGCTGCGAAGACTGACTAATTGAAGACTGTTGTGATTGAGAGGTAGCAGTCTGCTGAATCTGAGAACTCTGCTGAATCTGAGAAACAACTGGGGCTGGAGCTTGAATGACGGGAGCAACTGGTCTTGGAGCGGGTTGTGGACGAGGAGCTGGTATTGGACGAGGAGCCGGTTGTGGAAGAGCAACTGGTCGCGATGAACGAGATAGGAGATTTGCTAGTGCATTTACGACAGAGGCGGAGACCGATTGCGATAGGCTTTGTTCTTGTCCTGCAACCGCTGCATTTGATTGCGGAAGTAAAGACGACACGATATTTGACACTCCTTGCGCAAATGTTGAAGCAGAAGCTCCTGGGCGTAAATTCGAAATTTGCTGGTTCACAACACCATTAACGGATGACTGAGATACTCCCAGAGTATTAGCTATCGCGTTCGATATAACCGACGCGAAATCTGACTGGGTAGCTGACGTCTGACCACTTGCAATTGTATTTAAGACACTGGAGGACATTAGTGACTGAGCCACACTGTTTTGCACAGTTTGAGAATTAAATGTACTGGTAACACTTTGCTGAACGCTGGATGCTGCAGTAGATGCTGTATTATAAGCCTGCTGCGAAGACTGACTAATTGAAGACTGTTGTGATTGAGAGGTAGCAGTCTGCTGAATCTGAGAACTCTGCTGAATCTGAGAAACAACTGGGGCTGGAGCTTGAATGATGGGAGCAACTGGTCTTGGAGCGGGTTGTGGACGAGGAGCTGGTATTGGACGAGGAGCCGGTTGTGGAAGAGCAACTGGTCGCGATGAACGAGATAGGAGATTTGCTAGTGCATTTACGACAGAGGCGGAGACCGATTGCGATAGGCTTTGTTCTTGTCCTGCAACCGCTGCATTTGATTGCGGAAGTAAAGACGACACGATATTTGACACTCCTTGCGCAAATGTTGAAGCGGAAGCTCCTGGGCGTAAATTCGAAATTTGCTGGTTCACAACACCATTAACGGATGACTGAGATACTCCCAGAGTATTAGCTATCGCGTTCGATATAACCGACGCGAAATCTGACTGGGTAGCTGACGTCTGACCACTTGCAATTGTATTTAAGACACTGGAGGACATTAGTGACTGAGCCACACTGTTTTGAACTACGTCTGTTTGAAAATAACTGGATGCAGATGAGCTGTCTACTTGAGATTGTGTTAAACTCGATTGATCGCTATATTCATTGGACGATTGTTGGATTTGCTGCTGTGAACTTGTGTATTGTTGCTGAGATTCAATTGTTTGTTGAATGGTATCTGTTGCTTGCTGTTGAGAAGCAGAATATTGATTTTGTGAATATGATGATTGGACTTCTTGAGCTTGAGATATACTTGATTGATCCTCGTAGGAGTTGGACGATTGAATATTTTGTTGCGATGTAGCATACTGCTGCGTTGATCCAGTTGCTTGCTGTTGAGAGTTGGCGTATTGCTGTTGAGATTCAGCAGATTGCTGTTGAGAGTTAGCATATAGCTGTTGAGATTCAGCAGATTGTTGTTGAGCGATGGCGTATTGCTGCTGTGATTCAGCAGATTGCTGTTGAGAGTTGGCGTATTGCTGTTGTGATTCAGCAGATTGCTGCTGAGAAATATATGATTGCTGTCCATCTATATAACTTTGTTGGGTGGCTGTTGTTCCCGCAGATTGTTGAGATTGTGTTTGAGCTGTTGAAGTTAGTTGAATTTGATTAGTGACTGATTGTTGTGTTTGAATTTGATTTTCATTGGAAGTAGTTATACTTGACACACCCTGATCTACCAACTGATTTTGAATCTGTATAGATCCATAAGCCGACTGATCAGTAGAAATTTGACTTTCTGGAGTGACTGAAGACAATAGTTGCTCTTGATATAGTTCTTCTTGTTCTTCTTCTAATTCTTCCAATTTTGCTTCTATGTCATTATTATACATTACCACAACTAACTCTTTTACCGAATCTATGAAGGACATGTCCACTGTACCACTTGCGTTTTCCATGGCGGCAATCATGGCGTTAGTAGCACAGTCAAGTTTGTATGCAGTCTCATTCGATCCTTCCAAACCTTCCATTATAATACCTGCCAATTTTGATGCAATAGCCTGCTTTCGCTTACTCATTTTTACGTTATTCTGGAAGAGCATACTTACTTCGAATAAAGCATTGACGGCATCACTTTCTTGGTCGATTTTTAAAACATCGCATTCCCTCAGATATTCGAGGATACTCCTCAACAAATAAATCGTTGTTCCCTCATCTTGAAAGGAAGCCTTTGATGCTGAAATAGCAGTAGTGTTTGGTACTAAAAGCACCAATAACAAGGATAAAACTGGAAGCCAAGACATTGTTGAATGCTTTCGGCTAGCGGCTGTGTGATCTTTCTCCCTGAGCGCTGCGACTTTATACTAGTGCGACAGCAAGGAGTTAGTCGGAATACAAATAACAATTAATGTAACGAGACGGATTATATTATTATTGCAAACAGTTTGTTTCTCCTTTTTTTTTTAATTAAACTAAATGTGCATCAAACAAAGATAATCACGATGTTTGCATCATCAAAGGAAAAAAAAAATAAGCATGCACTGTTGTTTAGATTTAATTAAGAATGCGAAAGAGGAATGATTGGAAACATACTTTATGAAATTGGATCTTTAATTTGAATAGTATGACAGCTATTTTTTTGGGAATTTTTATTTTAGTCCTTAAATTAAATAATCTAATATTATCGACTTACTTATACTACAAAATAATTTGGTGCCTCTAAGCTATTTAGTGTGTACTATGTACAACATTTGATAATCAGTAAGGAGATATCGTTTTGTAGCAAAACTCATTTATTTGTACTCATTTATTTTTATAAAAATTATTTCTTAGAAAAAAAGTGCAAAATCTTATAATTTTTAATGTTTAATTTAACTTATTCATACCCGGGTTCTATTTTTCAATTATTTATAATTCTGTGCCCAACTCATTCAATAAAAAATAATTAACAGAATTATATCTAAATATATGTAGGTTAATAAATGAAAAAATGTAACAGAATAATGACTAAAAAATAATTTAATTTTTAAACTTTAATTATTTCTTTTTTTTTTTTTTTTTTTTTTTTTTTTTTTTTGCTTTTACTTAATTTTTAAACTTTAATAATGTATTTCTTCTTTCTACTTTTAATTTTTGTACCAAAACGAAAAAGAATTTTGTGTAGCTAATTATGTAATTTGGATTCCTTTAGCGCAGGGGTTGCCAACCCAAGTGGTCTTGCTGACCACTTTGGAAATGCATCATAACTCCGCTGGTCGCATATAAAATTATTATATCCCCATATTAGATTTAGATTCACTATAGACATTTTTTGGAGTGAAAAATTGAAACATTATGAGTTATTTTTTTTTTTTTTGTGTTTACTATTATTCTTACATGTAAACAAAGATAATATAATAATAATGATACTAAACGCACATTGTAAAGAAATATATAATAATATAATAAAAGGAAATATAAAAAATATATAAATATAAACGAAATAAAAAAAAAATGACATCATTAAAAAATATTTATATTACTAGTGTGATATTTGTTTCTTCACTCTTTCATAGCTTTTGCAAATCGATCACAATTTGGGTATTTGCACATTGTAATGGGTGTTGCAGGCTAGCGTCCGTTAAGTTTGATAGTATTTCGTGTTTGATCAATTTCATTTTCGAGGGAAAAAAACCCGAACGATTCGCAAGTGTAAGTTAAACCAAAAGCGCTAACAACTTCAACTAAGAGTTTGGTTTGCTCTGCTATCAACAATAAACGGTGCGTATCTAGGAATGGTCACTTAAAGTGGAAAATAGAACCTGTTATACACTCATGTCCATAAATTAAGGATAATTCAGAATCACACAGAAATTGAACTCTAAAATAAAAATTTCACCTGTAGAATTATCACACACATCTTGAAGAAGAATATGCAAATTACAGGAAACCACCAGATGGCGCGGATAGTACGTCGCAATGACGAGAGTGTAAGAGAGGGGTATATAAGGAATGGTGGCAAAGAAGTAAAATTGTTCACAAGCGCTTTAAAAGCCTTTCAGTTCAATAACCGCATAGTTATGGCACAAAGGAAGCATTTGGATGATTTTTACGTGGTAGAATTATCGGACGACTGAAATGTGGACGTACCCAGCTGGAAGTATCCGAGGAACTTGGAATCGCCCAGGGTGTCATCTCCAGGCTTTGGCAACGATTCCAAGATGATGGTAATGTAAGTAGATGTTACAGCACAGGTCGCCCCCGAGTTACAACGCCGAATGAGGACCGGTATTTAGCAGTTACTGCCAAAAGAAACAGACGGAGCACAGCATCAGACCTGTCTCGTCAGCTCTCTTCAGCTATTTTTGGTATATATTTTCCCTCCGTAACTCGAAAAAAAAAATTGGACCTCTGTATCTCGAACATTAGCAATATTTGATTTTACAACCTTTACAACTCGATCATTTGAAACTAATTACACTCTATAGCTCGAAGAAAAAAAAAGTTACCGACTTTAAGGATTTGCCGACAATGCACGTAATTGTTCTTAGAAAGCAATGTATGAGTATATAGTAAGAATAACCAATTTTCTGAAATAGCAACTCGGAAGAAAAAGAATTTTCTGCTCTTTATAGCTTAAATAATGCTATAGATAGAGAACGATCAATTGTCTAAAGCAAAAATATATATATATTAATAATAATAATAATAAATGATTTTTTAAAAAATAATATTTTAATTTTAAGGTTGTTTTTGAATTATTTTGATTTTTTATTGTAGTACACATAATATAACTTTTAAGTTGCAAATAAACATGTTTATTACCTCTGTAACTTGAATTTTTATTTATTTTAAGTCTCTACCTCAAAATAAGTTAGAAAGAATCTAAACCTCTACAAGTCGAATATTTTCTTACAAAATCCGCGTAAGTCGAAATCCTCCATAAGTCGAAAACTCTATAACTCAAATTATTTGGCGTCTCCCTTGAAGTTCGACTTACAGAGGTTCTACTGTATATGTTTTCATCGTAACTTGTTAATAATGCATTATTTTATTCTTCTGATAAAGCAATTAAATTAAAATTCTAAAAATCAGTTAAGAGAGATAAAAAGTTTAAAAACACGATATTAAATTCATATTGCTGTTTATTCATGGAAACTATGCACAACCTTACATTCAAGACATGGATGTTATTAAATCCATATTAAGGGATATTTTATCAATGAAAATATTGTCAAGAAATTTTAACTAAAATATCTTTATTTTAGTAAACTAAATTGCAAGATTTCCCCTCTATTGGTATATAATTGGATTATAGTAATTGGCATCAAATAATCATATTTATATAAAAAAATTTCGTTGTTTGCTAAGAATGTATAAAGATATGCATGAAAATGATGAGCAGATTTTGAAACAGCTGATTATCTAATCAATTATATTCATCAATGGTTTAGAAAAATAATTAAATGTCTTTCCACGTTGTTTGCTAAATTATAGAAAGGATATTTATTTAAATGAATCTTTATTCAACTGAACACATTTTCAGTACGCACTACTTTTTCTTCGAATTCTTCTCTCTCTCTCTCTCTCTTGCACTACCTAAAATTGTTGCATGTATGTGTTCTGAGAAGGGCTCTACAATTTATTTCCCTCTCTCTCTCGCTCTTTTGTAGCTCCTGAAATTGCTGAGCGTGTGTGTTTCGAGAAAAGGGTTCTAAATATTATTTTACTCTCTCTCTCTCGCTTTTTTACAGCTCCTGAAATTGTTATGTGTGTGTTTCGAGAAGGAGCTCAAAAGTCTTCTCTCTCTCTTTTTTTTTTTTTTGCCGCTCCTGAAATTGTTCTGTGTGTGTGTTTCGAAGGGCTCTACAATTGTTTTTAGTCTCTCTCTCTGTTTTCAGCTCTTGAAATTGCTGTGCGTGTATTTCGAGAAGGGGTTCTAAAATTTTTCTTTCTCTCTCTCTCTTTGCAGCTCCTGAAATTGTTCTGTGTGTGTGTGTTTCGAGAAGGGCTCTACAATTGTTTTTTAGTCTCTCTCTCTGTTTTCAGCTCTTGAAATTGCTGTGCGTGTATTTCGAGAAGGGGTTCTAAAATTTTTTTCTTTCTCTCTCTTTTTGCAGCTCCTGAAATTGTTCTGTGCGTGTGTTTCGAGAAGGGCTCTACAATTGTTTTTAGTCTCTCTCTCTGTTTTCAGCTCTTGAAATTGCTGTGCGTGTATTTCGAGAAGGGGTTCTAAAATTTTTCTTTCTCTCTCTCTCTCTTTGCAGCTCCTGAAATTGTTCCGTGTTTGTGTTTCGAGAAGGGCTCTACAATTGTTTTTAGTCTCTCTCTCTGTTTTCAGCTCTTGAAATTGCTGTGCGTGTATTTCGAGAAGGTTCTAAAATTTTTCTTTCTCTCTCTCTTCTTTGCAGCTCCTGAAATTGTTCTGTGTTTGTGTTTCGAGAAGGGCTCTACAATTGTTTTTAGTCTCTCTCTCTGTTTTCAGCTCTTGAAATTGCTGTGCGTGTATTTCGAGAAAGGGGGTTCTAAAATTTTTTTCTTTCTCTCTCTCTCTCTTTTGCAGCTCCTGAAATTGTTCCGTGTTTGTGTTTCGAGAAGGGCTCTGCAATTGTTTTTAGTCTCTCTCTCTGTTTTCAGCTCTTGAAATTGCTGTGCGTGTATTTCGAGAAGGGTTCTAAAATTTTTTCTTTCTCTCTCTCTCTCTTTGCAGCTCCTGAAATTGTTCCGTGTTTGTGTTTCGAGAAGGGCTCTGCAATTGTTTTTAGTCTCTCTCTCTGTTTTCAGCTCTTGAAATTGCTGTGCGTGTATTTCGAGAAGGGGTTCTAAAATTTTTCTTTCTCTCTCTCTCTTTGCAGCTCCTGAAATTGTTCCGTGTTTGTGTTTCGAGAAGGGCTCTACAATTGTTTTTAGTCTCTCTCTCTGTTTTCAGCTCTTGAAATTGCTGTGCGTGTATTTCGAGAAGGGGTTCTAAAATTTTTTTCTTTCTCTCTCTCTCTCTTTTGCAGCTCCTGAAATTGTTCCGTGTTTGTGTTTCGAGAAGGGCTCTACAATTGTTTTTAGTCTCTCTCTCTGTTTTCAGCTCTTGAAATTGCTGTGCGTGTATTTCGAGAAGGGGTTCTAAAATTTTTTCTTTCTCTCTCTCTCTTTGCAGCTCCTGAAATTGTTCCGTGTTTGTGTTTCGAGAAGGGCTCTGCAATTGTTTTTAGTCTCTCTCTCTGTTTTCAGCTCTTGAAATTGCTGTGCGTGTATTTCGAGAAGGGGTTCTAAAATTTTTTTTTCTCTCTCTCTCTCTTTTGCAGCTCCTGAAATTGTTCCGTGTTTGTGTTTCGAGAAGGGCTCTGCAATTGTTTTTAGTCTCTCTCTCTGTTTTCAGCTCTTGAAATTGCTGTGCGTGTATTTCGAAAGGGGTTCTAAAATTTTTCTTTCTCTCTCTCTCTCTTTGCAGCTCCTGAAATTGTTCCGTGTTTGTGTTTCGAGAAGGGCTCTACAATTGTTTTTAGTCTCTCTCTCTGTTTTCAGCTCTTGAAATTGCTGTGCGTGTATTTCGAGAAGGGGTTCTAAAATTTTTTTCTCTCTCTCTCTTTGCAGCTCCTGAAATTGTTCCGTGTTTGTGTTTCGAGAAGGGCTCTGCAATTGTTTTTAGTCTCTCTCTCTGTTTTCAGCTCTTGAAATTGCTGTGCGTGTATTTCGAGAAGGGGTTCTAAAATTTTTTTCTTTCTCTCTCTCTCTTTTTGCAGCTCCTGAAATTGTTCTGTGTTTGTGTTTCGAGAAGGGCTCTACAATTGTTTTTAATCTCTCTCTCTGTTTTCAGCTCTTGAAATTGTTGTGCGTGTATTTCGAGAAGGGGTTCTAAAATTTTTTTCTTTCTCTCTCTCTCTTTGCAACTCCTGAAATTGTTGTGTGAGTGTGTTTCGAGGAGGAGCTCTAAATATTTTTTTTACTCTCTCTCTCTTTTTTTTTTACAACTCCTGAAATTACTATGTGCGTGTTTCGAGAAGCGTTTCTAAAATCCTCTCTCTCTCTTTGCAGCTCCTGAAATTGTTACGTGGGTGTGTGTTTTGAGGAGGGGCTCTAATTTTTTTCTCTATATCTTTTTGTGGCTCCTGAAATTGTTCTATGTGTGTGTTTCGAGAAAGGGTTCTACAATTTTGTTCCCCCCTCTCTCTCTCTCTCTCTCTCTCTCTCAGCTCTCTCTCTCTCTCTGTTGTTTTCAGCTCCTTAAATTGTTGTATGTGTGTTTCGAGAAGGGGCTCTAAATATTTTTTACTTTCTCTCTCTTTTTACAGCTCCTGAAATAACTATGTGTGAGTTTCGAGAAGGATATCTAAAATCCTCTCTCTCTCTTTTTTTGCAACTCCTGAAATTGTTACGTGGGTGTGTGTTTTGAGGAGGGCCTCTAATTTTTTCTCTATATCTTTTTTGTAGCTCCTGAAATTGTTCTGTGTGTGTGTTTCGAGAAGGGCTCTACAATTGTTTTTAGTCTCTCTCTCTGTTTTCAGCTCTTGAAATTGCTGTGCGTGTATTTCGAAGGGGTTCTAAAATTTTTCTTTCTCTCTCTCTCTTTTTGCAGCTCCTGAAATTGTTGTGTGAGTGTGTTTCGAGAAGGAGCTCTAAATATTTTTTACTCTCTCTCTCTCTTTTTTACAGCTCCTGAAATTACTATGTGCGTGTTTCAAGAAGGGTTTCTAAAAATCCTCTCTCTCTTTTTTGCAGCTCATGAAATTGTTACGTGGGTGTGTGTTTTGAGGAGGGCTCTAATTTTTTCTCTATATCTTTTTTGTAGCTCCTGAAATTGTTCTATGTGTGTGTTTCGAGAAAGGGTTCTGCAATTTTGTTCCCTCTCCTCTGTTTTCAGCTCCTTAAATTGTTGTATGAGTGTGTTTCGAGAAGGGGCTCTAAATATTTTTTACTTTCTCTCTCTTTTACAGCTCCTGAAATAACTATGTGTGAGTTTCGAGAAGGATCTCTAAAATTCTCTCACTCTTTTGCAGCTCCTGAAATTATTACGTGGGTTTGTACTATTGTTCAAAACTGAAACAAGTAATATAAAAACAAATTTTTAAAGTCAATTCCTTCTTCTTTTTCACTATTTTGCAGAAAGTCTTTTATAAATAATTTTCCTTCATTTTTTTTAAGTTTATCTGGTGCCATCTATTGGTAGATATATGCGACTTAAATCTAAAAGAAAACTAAAATTAATGAATTAAATTTAATTACTGAATTAATATTTGAAAAAACTGTAATAACATCAAGTGTCATTCTACTACGAGTTCAAAAAAATGTATTTGAACTTGAGTGGATGAATAAAAAGTATTTTATGAACAATTGAAAATTTGAACAAGATATATATAGGGAGAGTGTGAGCTAATAGAAGGAATTGAAAAAAAAAATAACAGCAATCTCGAATTACAGCAAAATAATAAAAGCAAATACATACGATAAAAATAATAAAAGCAAATATATTAGGCTATATTTCAAATTTAATTAAAAACTTTGTGATCATTTAAAATTAAAAAATATAGAATGCATTAACAAAAATACTCAAACACGATCGTTTAAAATTTCAAACGCAAAAAATTAAGAATAATAATATCCAGAAAAATAAGCTAAATTAAAATCAGGCGATTTTTATATTATTTCAATTTGTAGTTACATTATTTTAAAAATTGAATAATATATATTAAATGAATACTAAATAATTAATAATTGAATGAATGAAATAATTAATAATAAGTTAGGAGAAAAACGAGATTATTAACTAATTATTAATTAATTAACGATGAGCAAATGAGAAGAAAGAGCAACGTGAATATATGAATATTTATTCCCATATAAAACTAAAATTAATTAATTAAATTAAATTAATGAATTAATATTTGAAAAAACCTGTATTAGCATCCAGTGTCATCCACTACAAGTTCAAAAAAAATTTATTTGTACTTGAGTAGATGAATAAAATGTATTTTATGAACGATTGAAAATTTGAACAAGATATATATAGGGAGAGTGTGAGCTAATAGAAGGAATTTAATAAAAGAAATATATTAAATAAAAACTATAGAATTCCAGATTTTATAAAAAGCATGGGAAAAAATTTTAAATAAACCAATGAGAATAGCTCATGAAAGGAATTAGAAAAATAATAAGCCAATCAGGAATGTTGAAAGTGAAAAATTGATCGAGCACAGAAAAACCCATAAGTTTATGGGTGAAAACTATACTTTAATCGTCTTTCGGCATGTAATATTTAAAAGTCAAAATGTAATTAACATTAAGTTCTAAGAAATTACTAGTAAACTATACTACACTCATGTCCATAAATTAAGGATAATTCAGAATCACACAGAAATTGAACTCTGAAATAAAAATTTCACCTATAGAATTATCACACACATCTTGAAGAAGAATATCAAATTTCAGGAAACCACCAGATGGCACGAATAGTACGTCCCAATGACGAGAGTGTAAGAGAGGGGTATATAAGGAATGGTGGCAAAGAAGTAAAATTGTTCACAAGCGCTTTAAAAGCCTTTTCAGTGCAATAACCACATAGTTATGGCACAAAGGAAGCATTTGGATGATTTTTTACGTGGTAGAATTATCGGACGACTGGAATGTGGACGTACCCAGCTGGAAGTATCCGAGGAACTTGGAATCGCCCAGAGTGTCATCTCTAGGCTTTGGCAACGATTCCAAGATGATGGTAATGTGAGTAGATGTTACAGCACAGATCGCCACCGAGTTACAATGCCGATTGAGGACCGGTATTTAGCAGTTATTGCCAAAAAAAACAGACGGAGCACAGCATCAGACCTGTCTCGTCAGCTCTCTTCAGCTACCGGTACGACAGTTTCAAGGCAGATCGTGTACAGACGCTTAGGGCACATTGGTCTATATGCTCGTAGGTCTGTCAGATGTGTTCCACTTACCGCAACTCACTGTCGCCTGCGATTAACCTGGAGTAGAGAGCATGCATTGTGGACACCGCAACAGTGGTCTGGTGTGATGTTTTCCGACGATTCCATGTTTAGTTTGTCGTCTGATTCTTGCCGGACTTTCATATGGAGAGCGCCAGGTACCCGTTACCACCAAGAGAACACCATTGAAAGACACCGTTACGGTGGTACAGGATGGCTCGTTTGGAGAGGAATTATTCTTGGTTCCAGAACTGACCTGCATGTTCAGAGTGTAACGATGACAGGCCACATCTATCGGGATGTCATTCTGGAACAACATGCACGTTTGTTTCGGGGCGCCATGGATGCTGAATTTCTATTTATGGATGACAACGCCCGTCCTCACCGTGCAAACATTGTAGACGAATGCCTTCAATTGGAGGATATCACCCGTATGGATTGGCCAGCATACTCACCGGACTTGAATCAATAGAGCATGTGTGGGATATGCTTGGCCGACGAATTGCAGCCCGTCAACCCTCTCCCACCTGTCAACCGGAACTTCGGAGGGCATTGCTTGATGAGTGGTCTAATATTCCCCAAGATCAGATTGATAATTTGATACTCAGCATGCCTAGGCGTTGTAAGGCCTGTATTGCATCGTCCGGGAGACATACTCCATATTAACCATCATACTAACCATGTTATACTGTTTTTTGTAAATAGGTTCTTTTTTGAAATTTGCTCCAGGGAGTAAAAATCGCAATTTTTATTAATTATGTCAAACATATAGCATCTTTTTTTGCTCTTTGCCTTTTGTTTAATAAATAGACTTTACAAATAAGTCAAATTTGTTTTGCTTCTGTCTCTTTCTTTGCCTGAACTTCATTATCCTTAATTTATGGACATGAATGTAGTAATACTATACTTCCATACTAGTAAACGTGACGCAAAATTACTTGCTTTTGTTTTAAACTTCGGTAGTTCAATAATGCGGATAAATTAATTGCAAAATAAAAGCTAGAAATAAATTAAAAATAAAAATAATTAATTTAATATTTTTAAACACTAGAAGTTTTAGAAAAAACTCTCTCATCATGATTATTAAAGTATTATTTTATGGTTTAAAGAATTCATGTTATTAAGTCAAATTATTCAATACAAATTATTAATATAACAATGTAATATCTTGTTCTATTATATATAGTAGTATATGGTTAAATTACATATTGAGAAGTGGTTATATTACATAAATTTTTTTTTTATCTAATTAGAAGAAATCAAATTCGGATATTTAGATTAAACAAGTAATATAAAAAAAAAATTTTAAAGTCAATTCTTACTTTTTTTCATTATATTGCAGAAAGTCCTTTATAAATAATTTTCATTCATTTTTTAAAGTTTATCTGGCGCCATCTATTGGTAGATATATGCAACTTAAATCTAAAAAAAAAGTTAATTAATTAAATTAAATTAATGAATTAATATTTGAAAAACTGTATTAACATCCAGTGTCATCCACTACAAGTTCAAAAAAATATATTTGAACTTGAGTGGATGAATAAAAAGTATTTTATGAACGATTGAAATTTTGAACAAGATATAAATAGGGAGAGTGTGAGCTAATAGAAGGAATTGAAACAGGACATAGAATTAAAAAGAAAATGTATTTCTAAGTTATTAAGTTATATGTTTGTCATAAGTTATAACAAGAAATGCAGACAAATCCCAAACCTGTTGCTTTATATACTTTTTACTACATTATATAATATTTCTGTTATTAAATATTAATTTAATAATGGCAAAATATTCAATCCATAATTATATAAAAAACAAAATAATGTATAGTATGTACATCCACATGTTAATCATGTTCACGGACACCTGTGATTATTTAGTAGACTAGTGACCTGTAATGGGTCAACTTTGTACCCCTTTTTAGTATCGTAAACTTAATTAATATATCGATGGACATATAATTTTTATTAATGACATTCAAAAGACACAGTTATGAGAAAGATGAAGTTATATTCCGATAAACATCTAAAATATGTCCAAATTGTATTATTAAAGCACTGTTTATCCATCAGGAAACAATTGCTTGGATACTTTTTCAAGTTTTCAAACAAATTTGCCAAACTGACCACTTATAAGTCTTTAACTCAAAATTGTCTTTTCTCTTCTGCCTTTTTTTATGTTTCAGTCTCAGAAGCAGTATACAAACAGTTTTCTCAAAATCTATTTTAGGATTGAGTGGTGTGGCAATTATTTAGTCGCCTAACGCACGATTGAACGAGGAGAAAAAGAAAAGACAAAGACAAAAAAACACTTTTACAAGATTTAAAAGACACTTTTTGCTTTTAGGAATTATTTAATCGCCAAACAAAAATCTTGCCAGTACTCGTGGAGGCTTAAATGGATGGAAAAAAATTATGAATCTTCAAAAATTCATGAAAGCGGAATAAAAAATATAGTGGGCAAAAAAATACCATTTGTATCTGAATCAATTTGATAGTTGAATTAACGAGAGTACAGAAGAAAAAAAAAGAGAGAAAACTTTGTTTATATATACATATATATATATTTGATTATATAGAGAAACTTTGATTATATTATTGTTTTTTTTTTTTGGTGAAGTTAGTATTCTTTTGAATTCTTTCATGAATTAAGTTAATATTCTTTTTCTAATAATTCTAATAATATTTTCATGTTAATGTTCTTTTAATATCATGACTAACTTCTGCTTCTTGGTTTAGCTGTGGTTGTTGAAAGTTAACATAATCTTGAGTCCATTGAAATTAATTGATGTTTTGGTAAAATGTTAACTATAATTTGTTTCATGACTTAAAACATAGTTCAGTATTATACAAAAACAAGTTCAATGCATGTTGTAATATCTTCAGTAGATTTTACAATTTATAACAACTGAAAATTCTTCTAACCATGTTCTCCAAAGCAATTCAGTCCAGTGAAAACACCATGTTATGCGCAAAAAGTTGAAATTCGTTATGTTGATACTATATTTTTTTAATAAATTGATTGAAATAGATTAATAATGGAAAATGCATCAGATCCCCTTTCAATTTATTAATGCCCCACATTTGAAAAACTACAGTAATACCATATTTGTATTGCTTAACATCATAAATATTTGTTCAATAATTAATTGCATCTGCAACTAAAGTAAAGAAAGCTTCTATCCCCATCATTATCTTGAGAAGTCTTATTGATCTAAGTTAACGTCCTAATTAAAGATAAACGTAGCTGAATGAAATGCAAACAATCTCTAGTTAAGGCAAATTGAATTTTCAATGTCTTTGAATATCATCTGTTCGTCAACTGTTGCTATTTGCAAATCTAAGTATTATTACAGCATTGTATTATTTTTCATTAAGGAAGATCAGGTACATAATTCTCCATGGTAAGTAGATATCTGCATAAATCTTTTTGTTCTGTAGGGTAATTCGCTTTAGTTTTATTTCTAATAATTATTATCTACGTTTAAATGCAGATTAGGTGTCTTTCAATAAAAGCCTATGTTATTTAATCGTAAAATATAACCTATATTATTTAAACTTAAAAACCGTATATTATTTTCTATAATTCTACATTATTCATGAAAACTCAAAAGGGATACAAAAGAAAAAAGAAATGGGATCAACTAATTTTTTTAAAGTTCTAATAGAAGATAAATTTTTAACAATGGAACTCGAAATTTTAAAATGGAATTAGAAAGAAAGGTGCATAACTTTATTTGCCAAAATTACATATAGAAAAATAACTCTGCCATACATTAACTTTTGCTTATGTTAACATCAAAAGCAAAACAAAAATCTCTCCCTTCCTTCGAAATATGCATGCATACACGACTCTTTTTTTCCGTTAAAAATAAGCGAAATATCAAATTCCGCTATATAATAAGGGATTACTATATGTTGTTGTTGTTGTTATCGTGGTCCATGGATTTAAATTATAATTATCAAAGTTAGATCAAATCAAAAGTCTTCACGATAGCGGCCGCTAGCAATGGCGCCGCTTCACTATACAGGACTTCTCTTAAGTTGGCCTCGATTGGTACCATACCCAATTGCAAAACATGGGGGAGTGAGTGCTGGGCATTCTAGAATATGCTTAGGTGTTAGGAAACGTTGGGGCAATTTCTACAAGGGATATATTCCCTGGTCTTGTCTGAGAAATCTTCATCCATCTGTAATGATTAGTTCTGAGTCTGCTAATAACTGATGTCAACTTCCTAGGGCAGTTGAAGTCCGTGATGAGTGACTTCTTAAAGTTATGAGGAATGAGTCGGCTTTTGGCAACTGCGTTACCATCTGCAAGTGTGATGGTAGTCCTGGGTTGATCATTGTCCCTGGCTTCTTTGGCTAAGAGTCAGCGCATTCGTTGCCCTCAATGTTGACATGTGCAGGAATCCATTGAAGATGACATGAATTGCCTCTCCAGTGTAGAGTCTCGAGCAGAACATTTATCGCAAAGTAATGTTAGTATATCCATTTTTAATTGGTTCCAGAGCCGACTTGCAGTCAGAAAAAAAAAATCACTAACCCGTCAGTGGGGCCTGAGATATTTGAGTCATGGATTACTATATATATGTGTGTGTGTGTGTGTGTGTGTGGTTGGGTATGGTATATGCAATTACAAAAAGAATGAAATAATTTTTAAAAGATTTATAAAATTATTTTATTTTGTTATTAATTATGACCTGCCGTTGCCCAGCTTCAGTAAAATAATACAGTGTCATGTACACAAACTATTAAATAAAAAAAGTTAATAAACAAAATTAAATGCTTTAAATTAATTTAGTATAAAACAGCTTTTTCATTTTATTCACATTTGCATTTAATTATTTTAAATAAATTCGTTTTAAAAGCAATAATACCAATGAAAGAATGCAATGAATGAAAGATTGCTCACAAGGTTTCGTATAAAGCAAGGGAACATGAGTCGTTGGGCTGGTATTAAACAATTTGTA
The DNA here is from genome assembly GCA_021605095.1 of Caerostris extrusa. Lineage (NCBI taxonomy): Eukaryota > Metazoa > Arthropoda > Arachnida > Araneae > Araneidae > Caerostris > Caerostris extrusa. The sequence goes on along the minus strand of BPLR01021711.1, from coordinate 3,155 downwards.
ATATTTAGTCGAATATCCATACTTTTAAATCATTTCGAATAAAGATTCGCATAAATTCTTTAGAAAATTCGACGCCGTTTTGTTCCATTCATCTGGAATTGCAAATTTAAGCTGCTTCTTTTGAACAAATGTTTTTTTATTTAATTCTATATTTATATCATGGCCAAATATGATCTATTGGGGTTTAAATTTGGTGACTGAGTAGAAATTTTAATAAGTTATTTACAACTGTAAAAGTAATCTCACAATCGAGCATTCAAAGCAGTATGTTTGAATCACCATTCTGATAGAACTTGAAAGTATTTCGAATTTGAAATTTTCGGTTGATGGTTTTATAATTTATTTTAAAATGTCAATATGTAATAGCTGATGCATTGCGCCATTAATGAATTTGAACTTAACGTACTCTAACCCATCACACACCATAATTCCATTGAATATGATAGGTTCCCTTTGTAAAAAACAAAGGGGAGTTTTCTTTCGATTTTATCTTAAGCCATTATACAACCATGAAGCTCCAAATTTATTCCATTTTGCTCTCAGTAGAAAATACAAGATTTCAAAATGATATTTTCATGTTTCTTGCTGGTGAAATTCGGGTTTTTATTCTTTACATTAAAGATTTTTTTCTTTTACATTTCGATTCTTTACATTAAAGACATCCTTGCCACTCTGCCGGGACTGATCGAATTGTTTTTTGAACTGCTTTTGAACGTACAGCAATACCTTATTTGTATTGCTTAACATCATAAATATTTGTTCAACAATTGCATCTGCAACTAAGGTAAAAAAAGCTTCTATCCCCATCATTATTTTGAGATGCCTTATTGATCAAAGTTAAAGGCGTAATTAAAGATAAACTTCACCGAATGAAATGCAAACAATCGCTGAATTATGGCAAATTGAATTTTCAATGTCTTTGAATATCATCTGTTCGTCAACTGTTGCTATTTGGCAAATCTAAGTATTATTACAGCATTGTATTATCATTTATGCAGCATTGTATTATTCTTCTAATTAAGGAAGATCAGGTACATAATTCTCCATGGTAAGTAGATATCTGCATAAATCTTTTTTTGTTCTTTTTTTTTGTTCAGGTCTTTTGGTAGGGTATGTCTTTTGTAGGTGTATGTCTTTGAATATCAGTTATTTATTTGCAAACCGAAGTATTATTACAGCATTGGTAAGTGTAATTAAGCTAAGTATTACCCGCGGCATTCATAAATTTTCTTGCGATTATGCTGCATGTTTTTGTAGTCGACTATCTTGGTTGGATTTGTGTTTATTTTCGAAAGAGGATATGCTTCATTTAACGAGATAGCTTTGCTATCTTCACAAATCTTGATTTATTTATAGAACCCAGAGAGAATTTCGAGAAGCGAAGTTCTACTATGTATTTTAATGTTATACGATACATATTTCATTCACCTAAACCCACTACCTCGAAATTTTCTTTTACGACATTATAACTTTTATTCTGGTTTAGAAAAGTGTACCGTTGATCTGGAAATTTTGAACGCGAGTGGAATGCTTTACCTGATCTAGACACGGAGATGCTCTGACGAACACTAGAAATAAACGTCTCAGATGAAAAGCAATTTAATATTTTAAATTGCGTAATCGGCTTTATATATTGCAAGCAGTGTACGAAAAGAAAATGATTTCTGTAGGACTCGAAAAAATTACTTATTGTATTATAAGTTATTAATTATCGTACTTAATACGAAAATTAATATTGCAGTGTGAGTATTAATATTATAATTAATACGAAAAATTAATATTGTAATGTAGTATTAATATTGGATACTACTAATATTTATCATATGCTATTGTATTGCAAGTATTACTAAATGTAATTAATGCGAAAAGGTCAGTATTGTAATGCAAATACTAATATTGTAAATTAATACGAAAGGTAATATTGTAATGTGAGTATTAATATTGTAATTAATACGTGAAATTAATATTGTAAAATAAGTGTTAATAATGTAATAAATACGTAAATTAATATTGTAAAATAAGTGGTAATAATGTAATAACGAAAATTAATAATGTACGTAAGTATTAATAATGTAATTAATATTGTGATGCAAGTATTAATATTGATTAATACGAAAATTAATATTTTACTGTAAGTATTAATATTTTATGCATTTATTATAAAATTACTACTAAGAACACCCCCTCATATATGATACGCTAGAAAACTATTGTGAGATTTACGAAACTTAAAAATATTACTTTTTTAAATTTTTTTCTCCAAATTTTAAAAATGTGTAGATATTTAACAAAATCATATTGTATTAAGTAGAATAACATGATAGATAACTTTGTCTTATTGTTGGAATCTTTTTGAAATTTTTAATTATTTTTACTTTTCTTTCAACGAATTTAAAGCGCGACAGTGCGATGAAAATTTCGTGAGACACCCGACATTTTATACTTCTGATAAAAACTACTAAAAATACATCGATAAAAAAATGCAAAGAAAATTCAGAGAAAATAGGCTCAATACAATAGCAAAAAAATGTATCATTTAAGACGACAGAAAAACCTTAATATAATACTAAATAAAACCGACTTTGAGCCTGGTGATATATATTATCCTAATTTTATGTAACGAATTATAATTTAAACTAGTCTTTAAAAAATATATTAAAAGAAATAAATAGCGTAAAGGCACACTAGAGAATATAATATATGGAAGCTGTAAGCATTTTTGATTTTCATGTAAATTTATATATTAATCGATAGCGTAAAAAAATCATTTTTTATTTCTTAGTAATAAAGACATTAAATAGATTTTACTCTAAGATAATCCATGTAAGTTGACAGGTAAGGTTTTTATTTTTTAAATATAAAAAATTTCTAGCATTCATTTTTAGGCCACGAGGCATACTTGATTGCGGAGTTCCAATGTGATTTAGAGTACCACTAAACCTCCACATCTTAAACTAATTATAAAATTTTTTCTATAAAATGTAATTGCTTAGATTAAAAAAAAGATAGAAAAATAAAAAATCATTAAATATATTAATGATTTTTAAAATATATTAGAAAAACATCCACTATGAGACAAGTATAGCAAGAGATTGGGGGAAAAAGCAAAAGCTGTCGGTACAATTAGGGGTCCGTTACACGATACCCAAATAGTA